>CM076582.1:1576041606-1576103801 GCA_034641835.2 Pinus albicaulis | reverse complement strand
TCTCTCAGCGCAGATGGGTGGCACATTCATCAGATGGATGTGAAGACTGCGTTCCTCAATGGAGTTATTGAGGAAGAGGTGTACATAGAGCAGCCTGAAGGTTTTGAGATCTTCAGCAGTGAGTCGCATGTGTGCCGACTCAAGAGAGCACCGTATGGGCTGAAGCAAGCACCTCGTGCTTGGTACACTCGGATAGACAGCTACTTCACCGGGCTTGGATTCTCCAAGAGTGAGGCGGATCCAAACCTGTACCTGATTGTGGTGGAGGGGAAGCTGTTGATCATCGTACTGTATGTAGATGATCTGATTTTGACTGGCGACGAGCAGTTGATACTTTCATGCAAGGAGGATCTTGCACGAGTGTTTGAGATGTAGGACCTGGGCATCCTTCATTATTTCCTGGGATTGGAGATTTGGCAGCGCAGTGGAGGACTGTTTGTTTCTCAGGGCAAGTATGCCCGGGAGATTCTGGAGAGGTTCAACATGCAAGGCTGCAAGCCTGTTGATACCCCTCTTCCTGGAGGTTGGAGGAAGGGAGATGCTACTTCGGAGGAGGTAGTGGATGCCACTGTCTATCGACAGTTGGTGGGGTCGTTGATGTATTTGGTCAATACTCGACCCGATATATGCTATGCAGTTAACCAGCTTTCACAAGCTATGGTTAAGCCTACCAAGCTCTTTTGGAAGGCGGGCAAGCATGTATTGCGCTATATCAGAGGCACATCTAGATATGGTCTATGGTACAGACAGGAGGATGGAGTGAAGCTTTCTGGTTTCACTGATGCAGATTGGGCAGGGAGCCCAACAGACCGGAAGAGCACTTCTAGAGGAGTTTTCAGCTTTCTGGCTTCACTGATGCAGATTGGGCAGGGAGTCCAACGGACCGGAAGAGCACTTCTAGAGGAGTTTTCAGCATTGGGTCGACAGCAGTTTCCTGGTACAGCAGGAAGCAGAGATCCGTGGCACTCAGTTCAGCAGAGGCCGAGTACATGGCAGCAAGTTTGGCTGCATGCGAGGCTATTTGGACGAGGAAGATCCTCGCAGGTTTGTTCAGGTTGCATTTGGAGCCTACAGTGATCTACTGTGATAACCAGAGCTGCATCAAGCTCTCGGCTAATCCAGTTTTTCATGATAGGTCCAAACATATCGACATCAGGTACCATCACATCAGAGATTGTGTTCAGCGGAGAATCATGATGCTTTCATATGTTCCCACGAAGGATCAGGATGCCGACATCCTGACGAAGGCGCTCACCAGGAGCAAGTTCGAATTCCACAGAGGCAGGATAGGGGTTGCAGATAATCCATATCTTGCTGAGAGGGAGTGTTGAGAATGTAGCAAGATGATGGAACTTAGTGAAATGAAGTCGCCTTCACTAAGTGGGCCCGCAGGCAAATTCTGGCGCAAAATCTATTTTTAGACTATGTCTATTTTTAGACATACGGAGCATGATTCAGGGATTCCAGTTGGAGATTCTTGAAGTATGCGACATGTTGGAAGAAATAGATGAGACTCATATTTTTAGGTCACAGGCTATTTTTAGACTGCCTCTCCTAAAAATATGGAAGTCAAATATTATTTTCCCTTAATAATATTTTGACTATAAACAGCAGTTTACTCTCTTGGAGCACTTCAGTTCGAGTCATGGAGGTGGCTCATGCAACTGACAGAGGAATCATGTGGTTCCTAGGGTTTGATGGCATCTTGCATGGTTGACTTCAGTTGGACTTCAGTGGCAGAAGTTTTGGAGGAGTTAATGAGACAGATAGTGGAGTTGTGTTCTGCTTATTTTAGTTGAACTAGTTGAGATTAGTTTAACTAGCTAATCAATTAGTTATGAGTGGAGTGAATTAAATATTATTTAATTCATTAATTAGTAACTCATTATTCAACTCAAGAACACATCAGTTCACTACAGTGCATGATCAGTTCAGTGGAGACCATTGAAAGAGGTAGATGAAAGGGTGGAGTTAGCTATCAGTTGTGACTATACTGTTGCTATTTGCAACACACAGATAGGAGGAGTAAGCCCATGAGGATTGCGCAGTTCAGGCTGGTGGTTTATCTATATAAAGAGGCCATCCCATAGCATTGAAACACTCAATAGAGGCAAGGCAATTGGCGGTGAGTTTTGAACCAGTAACCTGTTCAAAACTGAGCTAGATTGTGAGTAACTGTATGAGAAAGTACTGAGTACTTGTGAGGAGTATTGTACTGAGTTTGTTACTTGATTTCTCCATTATAATATACACATATAGCTGCGGGGTTTTCAGCTATAGGCTTTCCCCATACATACTGAGTTAATGTGTGATTGATTTGATGAGCGATCGCTTCTATTATTTCCGCATGTGACAATTAATTGTAGATGAGATTATGTGTTATGCATGCAATTCGAAATTGATGTGTAATCGGGTTAATCTCCATTGAATAAGTGATTTATTCAGCAAATTTATACATTTTAAGCCTATTCAGGATTGGAGGAACTATTTAATATAGCTAGGATCATTTGTTTGACCTGAAATTTGATATGGAATTCTTAAATGACCTAAGCTAAAATAACCTACAAGAATTTCCCTTTTTTTTACGCTGATTGCTGAATACACCTATTTTAGGGCATAAATCATTACTTTTCCCTATCCCTTGTTAGTAGAATTAATCTTATTCTTGCAGATGTACATAAAATTTCTACTGTGGTGTTTATAAAAAAATTTCAGAGTTATTAGCTCATTAATACTTAAGTGTTGTGTTTTTATACTGCTGCAACCCTTCATTGGGCAATTTTCTGAAGACAACTAGGTGTGGGAGATCTGTTTAACCCACCTAGAGTGATTTATTTTTAGCCTCCTCTTGTATTTAGGTCTTATATACTCTGATATAAGGGATCCAAGGGATGGTCTTTCTTTTTGAAGCACACATCCCTGAAAAATGCGTTTTTCAGGCCTGTTTTGCTAAGCAGTCCATATTTGGAATATACAGTGGTATCAGAGCATGATATCTGCACAGCCTATGAGATCAAACTATCAGAAGAATCAAGAGGAGAAGCAGAGATCAGAATGACAGAAGAAGAGATCTCCTTACTTCTCTTTCAAACTATGAAAGGCATCAAGGAAGATCTTGGATAGATGGAGGAAGAAAGATGCAAGGAAACTCCTAGAGGGTTTCAAAGAGAAGAAAGATGTAGTGAGCTCCAGAAATCAGAGATTAGAAAGCTAGAGAAGATGAGGTTTGCCTCATCATGTTTCAGATCCATGAAGTACCTCCCCAAGGAGGATTAGTAGATAGAAGAGGAAGGCCCCTGCACCTCCTATTCCCATCAAGGAGACAAAGAGAGAAGCAGGATAAAGACTCTATCTTTTGGAGGAAAGAAGGAGGAGAAGCTCTCAAAGCTTCTTCCTAGATATAGAAAGAACATCAGTGAAGATCTCGAGAAGATCAGGAGGGAGATGTATAGAGAATCTCCAAATGATTTTGAAGATGAATCAAACTCTATATTTTCACACAGTGAGTGTGAGCATGCAGCCACACAATGTGATGTACAACGCAGTTAAAAGCTCAGATCTACCATGAGGAAGATGGGAGAAAAAGAAGAAATTACTAGGAGGAAAACTCTTTGTGATTTCTTGAAAGAAGAAGAGTCTCAAGCCTTGAAACTCAAAAATCAGTTCTATTTTTTAGAGTATTGCAAGGCCAAGGTGAAGAGAAGAAAGCAGAGTGATAGATTTACTCTATCTACCTTTGAAGGATCACCTACAAGATTAGCCAAAGAATGGGTGGAAGATCTAGACACCTTCTTGCAGCTGCACCAAGTCCCTGAAGAAGAAGCCATCAGATTTGCAGCACTGCACTTGAAAGGCAGGGTCTATGCTTGGTGGAAATTTGAGTTCCTTCCTTTTAGAAATGTAAATACTTCATCTTACATAAGTTTCACTAAGGCATTAGTGAAAAACTTTGATAAGAGAGTTCATGGGACACCTATGGTGAAGTTAAATGAGAAGACTCAAATAAAAGCCCTACATGAAAATGAAAATCCATTTCAGAGGCCTATGGAAGAGGCTGAAAACCTACATCATGCCTTGTTAGAGGCAAGATTTCCCTCCCACACCTTCAAACAAAAGAACAGAGATATATCTTCTTCAAAGGTGGATCCTGTCATTCTTGTGGCATGGAAAGAAAATCCCCAAGATCTCATGTATGGAGATCAAGGCACATTTCATGATCTAGATGTGCCATCAATGAGAAGGTGTAGAATGATGAAGACACAAGGAGGAGATAGGAAAGAGAACCAACTTCATTCCTATCCATTGCAGAAGGTTGATGCACCTAAGAAGGTGATTGGATTGTGTAGTGGAAGCATGGAAAGTTTTTTCCATTCATATATTAAGTCATCTCTTGTTGAGGATGTCTCATTGCATGGAGACATTGCACCAAGCATACCACTGGATCAACAAAGGAGGATGAGTGCTTCACCTGTTGAGGCACCAATCATTGATTTCACAAGATTGGAGACCTTGGAAGGTCTTGATATAGCGCAGAGAGTCTTGGGTAGGCTCAAGGAGGAGAGAAGCACTCTCTCAACATCATCCACACCCACTCTCATTTCAATTTCTGCACTGTGGCAGGAGAAGCAAGGGAAGGATAGCAGCCTTCCCACTTACACATTTGGCATGGGAGTTGTCTATGCACATAACTCTTTGGAAGAGTTAATACAGTCACGTC
Organism: Pinus albicaulis; assembly: GCA_034641835.2. Lineage (NCBI taxonomy): Eukaryota > Viridiplantae > Streptophyta > Pinopsida > Pinales > Pinaceae > Pinus > Pinus albicaulis. The sequence goes on along the minus strand of CM076582.1, from coordinate 1,576,099,084 downwards.
TCTTCTCTACAAGGATGGAAGGGGACTTATCTATGAGCTGCTCCCTTTGCATGAGAAAAAATTATGGTAAGGGCATTGATTATTTTTATTTATCTAATGTATGTATGCATCCCTTAACCATATATGTGCAGGATGTTATTCCAAGGAGGAGCATTCTTTCTTTGAGGATGCATGGTCTAATTGAGGCCATGATCATTGTTGGTGACCACTCCCTAGGAGGACTTGGGGGGGAATTTTTTTTTGGAGGACATACTCACATTGCCTCATCCATCATTCACTTCCTCCAAACTTATGAGGAGATTGGGGCAGCAAGCAAGTGGTTGAGAGACCACACATTTTTTCAGTCTCTATTCCAGTAGAGAGTCAAGATGCATTGGTTACACATGAGGGACCATTTTCCTTCACATTTGCTACATAGGGCAGCCAACATGATTCTCATTTTGGCTCCTTATGCTGCTATTTTTCCTATTCTCAAGAGGAGCATGTGTGGGAGAGAGACACATTGGCTGGGTGTGTCCCTTGGGGGAGAGAATCCCCATATTTGTAGCAGTGCATGCTCTAAAGGGGACATGAGAGATGATATGGCTGCTGCAATCACACATTTGTTTCTTCAGGAGGCAAGCCATATGAGCTGGGATATGCCTCTCACTAATATTGGAGAGGAGTCTTTCTATGAATTACCAAACTAGGAGGTGATTCATTTCATGTGGATGATATCATGGAAACCCCAAAGAAGGAGGGGAGATTTTGAAGCACTCATCTTGTCAGTTGCTTGAGGGAAAGAAACACTTTTGGAGGGGAGGACTGTAATATTCCTAATTAGCCCAAGCTAATAGGAATATTTAATTTTTTTTTTATTTTCCATTTATGAATAAATGACTAATGGAGGACATGTAAAAATCCTTAGATCAGTGAATAAATCAATGCTCAATGTAAACACAACTATATCTGAGCCATTTACATAAAATCCACTTGTAGGTGTGAAAGGGGTTTAAGCTGTGAGACTGGGTCAATCTTGACCAAATCTACAATGCTTTCTAGATTCAATGAATCTCATAAAGGGACAACGCAGTTCTAGAAGGAGGACCTCATGTGAAAGGGGTTAAGTGATTCAAGGTGGTTTAGGGTTTGGGCAAGCCCTCATCTTATAAAAGGAAGGAGAAGGTAGCTAGAGAAGGTTGTTGAATGTATTATGATTTTGGAGAATTATGTCTGCGTAGAAAAATTCTAGTTCTCTCGGCTGTTTAGCAAGAGACTAGTGAGGATCTCCTATTGGGGGTTCTCTATCCTTCCATTGAGTAGCTCTTGGAGGGTTTTGTGCTTCTTCTCCACTATCTGGCATATGGCCAAGCTCCATCTCTCTTTGGTAGTGTAAATCCAGTGAGGTTTTGATTGTCTAAGTGAGCTGCAGCAAGTGGAAGCTAGATCTATTCAGATCTAGGCAAATCTAGTGCCTCTTCTCAGTGAGTGTGTCTTTTAACCTCCTGGAAGAGTGTATTGGAACATTGGAGCTACATTTTCAGATCTAGGCATCAAGACTATTCAGTACTGAAGAAAAAAGTGTAGTTTGTCTCCCTAATCTGCGTAATTATTGAAGAGCAGAGTTGTAGGGGTTTGGAATTCTCCTGGAGGAGAGATCTCTAGTGGAAAGGATCCTTCCTTTCACTATGGTGATCTGTGGATTGGCTAACCAATCCATGTACCCTTCATATATTATTTAATTTCTGATGTATTTACTATATAATTTCTGAATACTGCTACAGAACTGTGGCTTAGATCTCAGATCTACTCACTGTTGTTGATCATTTGCTGAGATCCCCAAGGGGAGTGTATTGTAAAGTCCCTTTTGTATACAGATCTGAAATAAATCTACCATTTTGTATGCAGAGCTATTATAGATCTGAAATGTAATAAAAATAAGCTTCATCCTCTTGAAATTTACGCTGTTAAGCTTCTTTGTTTCAGTCCATTGTTGCAACACCCATTTGAGGCTTGTATCCATGTAAATGCTTGTATTTCTATTGTATATTGCATTGGCCATAGCATAGAATAGATTTCCTATTGCTCACACTCTATTTATAAATTTCACCTTCAGAAATCACGCTATCCATGCTTCAGAAAAATTCTGCATACTTCAAGTCATGGGGAATTAGGGTTTTTTAAGCCTAGTCAGGATTGGAGGAACAATTTAATATAGCCAGGATCATTTGTTTGACCTAAAATTTGATATGGGAGTCTTACATGACCTAAGATAAAATAAACTTCAACCATTTCCCTTTTTTTATGCTGATTGTTGAATACACCTATTTTAGGGCATAAATCACCGCTTTTCCCTATCCTTTGTCTGTATAATTAATATTCTTATTTATGATATACATGAAATTGCTGCTGAGGTATTTCTAAACACATTTTATAGTTATTATCTTTTTGATACTTTATTGTTGTGTTTTTATACTGATGCAACCCTTCATTGGGCAATTTTCTGAAGACAAATAGGTGTGGGAGATCTGTTTAACCCACCTAGAGTGATTTCTTTTGAGCCTCCTCTTGGATTTCGGTCTTAGATACTCTGATCTAAGGAATCCAAGGGCTGGTCTTGGTTTCTGAAGAACACATCCCTAAAAAATGCATTTTTAGGCTTGTTTTTCTGAGCAGTCCATATTTAGAATATTACAACTCTCTCCTCATTATTATCAACACTTGATACGTGGCTTGACACTCGATTGGTCCATGATTTCTATTTAAATAGCATGTAGGATAATTTTTTCGGTAACCGTTTATGAGAGAATATTATGTAAATTTTATTTTTTATATTAATAAATTTCCTGAAATGGGCACATTGGCTCAGGCCATGGACTGTTTCACTCTTCGAGGGTTTTAACCACATCAAATGCTAGTGTATTGATTTTTGATCTTTTTGTGAGCGATAACCTTTGGTGTTTGATCTAAGGAACTTACCTGTAAATTCATACACTTTCTTGTAGCAGATAAGTTTTTTTCTTTCTCCAATTCATCAGTCTAAATTTGGTCGAAGGTAGGGGATCTTCTCTCCCTCAAGGTGAAACCAAAGTCATATATGAATGCTCATGCAAATACCACTTTTTCTCTTTCGGGTCATGGTTTTATTTCTGCAAGAAAAATATTATATAATTTTTTAAATATTTTCCTAAATTAAGTCACATATTCTTCTGAATTTATTTTAATAGCATTAAACTCGGTTAGAAAATAACCATGATATTTCTTTTCACCACATATTTGAGTAAATATATTTTCCATTTCCTCCCAAGTTTTAATAGAATTACCAAGAAGTGTTTTGAACCAATTTATTTCTTCTCCATCTAGTGATTGCATACAAAACCTCATCACCACATCAAGATATTCAAAATTTTATGTTTTCTGCAAAAGCCCAGAAAGAGGCTACATGATTTTCTGTTGTTACTTCATCTTCCCTTGTAAATCTTGGTAAAAATTTTAAACTATCTTGTGGAAATGCATTCATAGGTTGAGGAAGATTTAATGGTGCATATTTGTTTAAAAGAAAATATGGAATCACCATGTTTTGTTTTGGAAGATGAACAAGAGACCGTTATGCCTGGAATAAAAATGTTTGAGGTGGAATAACATAACTAGGGACTAGTTGATTGACAACAGGGGCAAATTGATGGAAAATTGACATATCAACTATTTGGATTTCTTTATATTCAAGAAAAGAAAAGGACACAGACTTAAAATACTCTTCTTACAATGTGGGTTTTGGAAAAATAATATGAGGAGGAAATTATCTTTCTTAAGAAAAATAGATATTCTTTAGAATATATTCTAAATGATAGGTCTTTGGAAATTGAGAAATAGAACTAGTACTAGGAGCTGATAGAGTAGGGTTTGGAGTTACTAGGAATTTTTCTTTCCAATCTCTCTAAGAAACTAATTTCTCTAGATCAGAAAGGACATGCACCTTTTGCTGTGAGGTATCATACCTCGTGTGAGGCATTTTAGGATCCATGACTATTTTCTTGGCGATACACTCAGCCTAAAATATTTCTTTGCTCACCAGACAAAGAAATGACTACAAAAAATATGCAGGGAAAAATAACTTTGTTCTCCGTTCCCCAGCAATGGCGCCAAAAAAAGTTGTACCTTGGAAGACAACCTCTGGGTAAGGAGAGGTCAGTGCCAAAGACATTTAAATAAAACTATGAAGAAAACCATTTGATGTACTATTTTTCAAACCTCAAAAAATTTAATTATATAAAAAATGTTTCTAGGCCTTCTTATGATAATTTTTTTCTTTCAAAGTGTTCTTCTGATCTTAAGTTTGATTTTAAATGACAGTGCAGTGAACAAAGAATGATGGAAAGTTTTTAAACAATAGGTTGTCTTGATACAAAATCTCTCTTCTTTAGCTTTAGATGAAATATGGAGTTATTATGAAATGATAAACAAAAAATAGGAGCGCATCATTAAGGTTCTCTTTTATTTAACTCACAAAAATCAAAACTTGTAATTGTAAGGTTTAAAAGACCAACAACTTCATTACTTCTTTCTATTGAAGAAAAACATTAAATGGAAAAAGGAAAAGAATACATATCATAATCAACAAGTGTCTGGAATCACTTTGAAATATTTATTCATGTCACCAAAAACATTTGAAAATACAACACACTTTCTTCTTTTGAGGTCCAAAATTCGGAACCCTCCTTTCTCTCAAAATTGCTTTTATAGAAAATTACAAAGGGACAATTATGAAACTGAAAACTATCAAAAAAATTCAATTAACTAATTTATTCTTAAAACTACTTGTCCCTTCAAGGACTAAATTATAGATGAATATTAAAACCAAACTACATTATTACAACATTTTCAAAACTTTTCCAAAGGTTGCTAAAAAGACAGGTGGCATTAAGTCTATGAATGAGCTGAGACTCTGTTACAGTTGAGAATCCAACTTATGCACTTGTCACTGTTGTTGGCATCCATTCTATACATCTTTTCCATATGTTCATATCTTCATTTGGACTTTTCACAAATCTAGTGTGTGCCATCCTAAAATTTGTGATTCTGTTGTAGGTAGGTTTCTCAACAAAATGGGTTCTCATCAACCACAGTAATTGAAAATATCTATGAAAATAGTTTACAATGGTTGATCCCTTTAGCAATGATTTATTCTCATGTGTGGAGCCAATTTCGCTATTAAATTTCACTAGCAAGGTCTCATATGTCTTCCGGGGTAATCAGTTTCCCTCTTGATCCTAGCAAGAAGGTAAACCTGCTCTGGTCCTCTTATCAAAGTCACTATTGAATTTCATTATAGTGTCCTTAACTTCAAAAATTTTTGTTTCTGCTATTGTCCTACAAAAATTCTTTAAATTAATTTTATTAATATCTAGGACATATTATGTCATGTCTTCAATATTTAATTCCCTTAGCTCCTGTGATGATATTGAATTAAGAAATTCAATCATTTTTCTGGAAAAGCTGGCACTCTCTTGAAGTTTATGCTTACCAATAGTAATTAAACTTTCCATATCCCTCACTATGGCTTTCTCCTATGCTACTATAGACAAGGAATCCCATATATTCTTCATAGTATCAATGATGTCATTCCAGATTATATCCCTTGCCTGGATAAGGGACATATTTCCCTCCACCTTCTCTTTCAACTCTTTGATTTATTGAGAGGCTATCTAAAAATCATTTTTATATTTGGTGACATTTCTTGAGCCATGGCCAAATCCCTCTCAGATACATTTATTATTTTCAATGCATCATCATAATTTCCTTTATTTTTCTTCATTTCACTTTCAAAAATATGTAATTCAGTCATGACTCTGGTTAATTTTTCTATTGGATCTTCAAATTTTGGTTTCACTAGAATAGTATAAACATGAGATTATATGTTTTGTTTTAAAATAGAATTCATCTCCTTCAGCTTAGAATTTTCATCATTTATTTGAAAAAATTCTCTGGTCAATATTTATTTTTCCTTCTCTACTTATGCTACCTCTTGGGCCATGGAATGTTATACAAAAGGAAACTTCAGCTTTTCCTGAGAAATTGAATCTCTGTTTCAGATCCTTGCAGAAATTTTTGGACAACACTCTTGTCCTCTAGGTTTACACCAATTTTAAAAACAAGTTTCTTCAACTCTTCATTTTGTGTATTCAAAGCTCTTGAGTTGGATTTCTCTAATTTCAACTGATTGAATACTTTATCCAATAAGGCTTCAACTTGCTAGAAGATATGGAAGTATTATTCAAATCATTACATATCAATTCCCCAGTCTATCTATGAAAATTTATTTTATCAGGTAATGGGATCTCTCTGGAATCCACTGTTAAGTTAAAATTATTGAAACCTGATGAAGATGAAACAATCAGAGTAGAGGGGTGAGATGGATAATTTGATTTGGTTTCTCTCAAGGTCCATTGCAGAAAAGAACATGGTTTGATAATAAGAAATTGAATGTGCCTCCAATTGGGATTCCATGCTTTCATTTACTCTTATGTTCCTTTCCTCTACTTGGGAATATAACTTCTTTATAATTGGGAAAAAAATCTAGGTGACCTCCTCTAGAATCAGGGAAGAAGGTGTACAAATGACTTCCCCTAGTTGCAATTGAAAACCTCCTACCACTAAGAAACTCCCCTCCTTAGACAACTTAACCCTTGTAGAGCCTTTATATGTTTCCTCTTCTAGATCAATAATCTCCTCACTGCCTCTTTTCATATATTTCTCACTTGGATGAGGAGTCTCAACCTCCATCCCTCCTGATGTAGTATTTTGTCCTCCATTTTCCAATTTCTCAACATCTGGTCGAGACTCATGGATAAAAGGGACATAAGCATTCTCCACTCTCATGTTTGAGATGATATGGTCAGGATCATAGGACCATTTCTCACCCAGCTACAACTTCATTATTTCCAGGATCTTTTTCACATCTTCCATAGCCTGTGTGGTACTCATAATGAATGGCTCAATTGTTCTAGGAAATTTGAATAAGTTCCCCTTCTTTGCTGGTGTTATGTGTAAATATGAATTACGAATAAAACAAATTCCCTAAATGTGGTGCTATTCATTTAGAACAACAGATCAAAGAATTTGCAGATACTTTTCCTAATAGTAAATATACACTCAAAAAGATGGGGAAAATTACTTGGAGTCCAAGAAATTCCTATTCTCCTTCTGTCGCTCTTGCCGTAGCTTCCAATCCAACTTTTATTTCCAGACTAGTTCTTATAAGTATAAAGACTAAACAACAAAGATATTGCAATATACAGATGACTATTTACTTTAATCAGTTAAATCAATGAAACATGAAACATATACATCAGCTAAGAATCCATAATATGAAGGATAGAAGCTTATACAGATACATATGTAGGAAAGTAAGCAAAAATATTTATTAATGAATAGAAGGGGGAGGTTACAACCAGTGATTGATTTTATTTCACCAACTCCAACATCATCCCAGCCTCATCACAATGAACATCTCTCCAGTAGCATATCACTCAAATCAAACCCTCAATTGAGAATCCAACATCATTTCTCTACCAAATTTTCTTCCTTCTCAAGCACTAGGATCTATTCTCAATTTATAGATCATCTAAAGGTAGTTTCACAATCAATGACTTTATAATAATAGGCAAGACATGTTCCCAAGCTCAGAGGTGTTGAATGGATACATGGATTCAAAGTTTGACACATGTGGACTCTTCTAGAAGGCACCGGCCATGTGGAGATTCCAGAACAATGAGAATTTTGCTCCCAATTGACCAACGCACTCTTGAATGCCTGGAAGTGCTTTGCAGAGCACCCTTGAATGGAGGTAACTTCATATGTAAATTAGGTAGTCCCTTGAGAGGCTGTGTTGGTGAGATCATAGTTGATATAACATTTACTTCAAATCTTGGAAACCTTGCATTGGAAGTCATGGATGATTTGTTCTTGTTCTTTGTTTTAGGGCATGTAGCAACTCAAATGATAGGGGATGATAGACCCTATTCATTGGTTATAGGGATAATGTCCAGTTAAACTAGGTCATTGGGAATGGTGCCCATATTGACCTATAACAAATTTTTGCCTAAAGCATGAAGTTAGAATAATAGTAGAAATATTTTTTGAATGAGATGCTTTACACTATGATGGGATGGAGCTGAAACAAAGTGGATTCCTACATCAATATTACAATAAATTACATCATGATATATCCTCTTGATCACGAATTGCTGAGGGAAGGCATTCCCATGCTTAGCACATAAACTATCTAATAACATGTACATAGTGCAGAAAGTCGCCTACATTGGAATGTTGCCCAATACAGACATGCCTACAGATATAGGCCCATGTTAGGATGACGCTCTGTATGTAAGGTCACTGTATAGATGATCTGTACAAAATCCTGAAATCGTAGCCCAGATGGCTGAAGCTAGATCCAGGGTCTTCTTATCATGTTCACTTAATCATTCAGGTACAACTCTAGACATGCAAATATATTATTTGTAGTCGAACATGGTAAGACATCATTTGATTACCGGCCAATGATGTGAGCTGTTAACAAATGTGATAGAACCACCATTGATGTCAATGGTCCTCAAGTTAATGTAGTACATTTCATAAGGCGTGAATAGATGATTTGATTTCGAACGCCAAGCAAAATCTTTCGGTCAAAAGTTCGAAAGTGAGGATCTTGTTGATTCTATAACAAGCCTCATGGTACTGGAAGTTGACGTTTCTAAGTGAACTTCCTATATGATGATTTGACGTTGTTATGAAGGTAAATCCTCTCTGCAGACAGAGACGATCCCTCTAGCCCTAGGTGTTAGTATGAATCTTAATTCCAAGCGTACGAGAAAAGACCACTTTAGTTTTGCATAACAAACAACCCTAACAGCAAAGATGGCTACTAATATCCTCTAATATGCAGTTAGGTGATCAAGATAAATGCTGCAAAAATCTAGATCTATGCATCAAAAGACATTAAGCAGTAGATAAAACAAGATTTACTCCATGCATCCAATAGACAAGACAAGAATATGTTGAATGAATTTTGTATTAATGGCACCTCGGAGGAAAACATAGAAGGGTGTTACCAGTTCTCCTCAATGGGATGGGTTCTTGTAAGTCCTCAACACTTAGATCTAAAATTCCTCTCTCTTGATGGTGTAGAAAACCCAAAAAAAAATGGTAGCAAAATTTGACTATGATGGTGGATCAAAGTTAGACCAAAAGTATAGATCCAGAGTGATATTTAGGCAACAAAAGGTGATGAATCAATGGAAAAACCCTTATATTTATAACAAATTATTGAGTTAGTCTAGATATTGGTGCATAGTTAAACTATTATTAACCAAATCAAGATCCAACTTTTATGGAATATTTTATTATATCTGTTGGAGGGAAAAGGAATTTGACTTGGGTCAAATCCCTTTATTTATAAATAATAAATAAATAAATGATTTACTTATCATTTTAAAGATGTGGTTGAGTAATAATCAAATAAATAATGATTTATTTAATTATTTATGGGTGATTTAGTCATATTTAACAAAGAATATTATTTAAATAAGGCTTAAATAATTATTCCTAGAAAATAATAAGATAAATAATGATTTATCTAATTAATTTCCTTGTTTTGGGTTAAATATAACCCGGAATATAAATTAAACTATTGTTTAACTAATTATTCCTTGAGGAAAATCAAACAAATGTAGATTTATTTAATATTTCCTCATGGGGTTTCCTATTTAGACCATAAACAACTTAATAAAGGTGGTTTACTAAGTTATTTTCATAGTGCAAGGAATTTTACTTAGGGTAAAATTGGTCTTACATGGTGTACTTGGGTCCATCTAATGATAATAGGTTAGATGGCCAAAAAATGGTGTAACAGATTTCCCCCCAGCATGCGAGCGTTAGGAGCTAATCGTATGACCGAAGTACGTTGTAAGAACTCAATCAGTAGACACCGAAGGGGAAGTGAGAGAGAGAGAAATATAAGGTAGACCAAAGTGCTGAGAGGAATAGACCCTGAGGAGGTGAGACTTACAGGTGCAACAAGTCTCTTTTATGAGTGAGTACCTGTGCTATAGGCGGCAGGAGAGGCATACCTATGCTCGTTGAGATAGAGTACAAAGAATAATGTGTCCAGTAAACAAGGGACTGAACAATATAGTACATGATGGCATAAACATGAGCCAAATAAACAACATGATAATGGATCCCACATACATACTGTGCCTGAGATAATAGCTAGGACTTGCACAATAATATCTAAGTACATGAGATACAAATACAACCTAGATGCCCCTGTAAACAGGAAAGGGCTTTGAAAATCTAACTGGTACATGCAATAAAAAAAGGCGCTGCAAGTGGCTGAGGCCAACATCATCAAATATATGGAGCTACATCTAAGGATGAGATGAAGAGGTCTTCTGGGCATGTGGGGGGCTACCTGTAGGACCACACCCTCATGAGGGTTGAGACATCTCACACACAGCCAGGAATCATCGATCCAATCTGCTGCATCATTGAACCATCAAGTATACGGATATCAATCATGCTGAAAGGAGTTGGAGCTGAGAAATATTCAAGTCAAAGGGCTATAATGAGTCCCTTTTCCTGATTTGAGGCACTGAACAAGAGTGGAAGATGGAACCAAGGTACACCGCCCTCTAGACCTGTCTTCTGGAATAAATTATCTGATGTCGACAGAAGGAGGTTTGCCATAGGTGAGGTGATAAGAGGTCCTCAACTAAGGAACGAGAGAAAATAGTAGAGCAACTGATAGATGGACACTAGGGGTGATGATGAAACGGGGGGTATTGAGTACCAAACATGTTAGTCATCAATATTTTTTCCTGTTGTGATAATTATACTCCTTGCCTAGGTTTTCTAGAAACCAATTTAGAACAGTCAATTTGTCCTCTAGAAAACCCGTCAGAGAAATTTTTATATTTTTTTCTCTCTTGCAGACTGTGTTAAAAGTGGTCATCAAGTTTCAGTCTTGATAAAACTCCCCTGTCCATAACCGTCATAAGCCTTGTATCTCTGAACATTCAAAATCCCATATTTTCACATAAGCTCACTGTCACGCATAGGACAAAGTTGTCTCCTCCCCTCTCACTATTTAAATTCCCATATGATGACCTGACTATGCCCAAGAAATCCTTTAGAAATTATGACAAATTGTTTGGGTTAGGTTATGGTATTTAGGGTAAGTATCTTGAGAAGAAATATCTCTAGTCAAAAAACCTTGTTTTTTAATATCAGTCAGCCATCCTCTCTTCTTATCTGGAAAAACAAAACCCTTGTTTACCCCTAGGTCATACACCATCAAAATGGCCGCTGTGTTTTGTTTAGACAAAGCTTATAAGGTTCAAATTCAGGAAGAAATAGAGTAAGAAGGTCCTATGTTCAAAGAAATTAATCAAGTGAAATTTTCAAGCATTATCATCATGATACCTTAGAAAAGGTCTCTAATGGTTAAAGACATTTTATCAATGCATATCTGTAGGGGTGCTAGGATAGATGGCATTAAGAAGTTCTGAACAAAAGGGACACTTCAAGGAAAGTTTTCAAAGATAGAACAATTGACTGTTGGGAAATAAAGAAAATGCAGATTTCAAAGAGAAAGGAAACCTACAGGATTCATCCCTACAAACTCAAAACATCAAGAAAGTCAAAGAATCATCCATCATGGAAAAATGAGTACAAAGGTTGGGGATTTACTGCATCTAGCACTTCATGTCAACTCATAATGGAATTTTCACATTATTCCCAAACATATGGGCACAACTTTGTTTTTATGAGGTACCTTTTCAGAGAAAGGTAGAGGGCACATTTTATGAGTTGAAACAGGGGAGGTTTGCTTTTACACAAAAAATGAAAACTTGTTTTTCTGTTTGCAAAGCGCTTTTTAAATAAAACACTGTAACACATGTTTCTAGATTTTTATCAAATAGGGTAAATGAGCAAAAGAGGCAAAGGTTTAATGAAACTATTTTAAAAAAAAGCTAAAAGGAGAAGAGTATGTGCCATAAAAGCTTTTCAAAAGGCAGAAAAGCCCTCAACGGGCATATCTTATCCTCATTTTATTGATTGGAAAACAGAGGGGGTTTTTATGGTTCCTTGGAAAACAATCTGTGCACGTTTTCCAGGACGCGATGCACCTATGCCTGAGCGCTACACGCCTGTATCAGCTCACTGAAGGAAAATATAAAGGGTGCGATGCACCTGTAGGCTGGCGCAATGCGTTTCAACGCCCGACCCTCATTCAGCTTTTCCGCCCTGCGCCTAATCAATCTAGCGTGTAGATGCTACGTGCCTGTGTATAAGGGCATAGCACCTACTCATTTCATTACAAAGGGCCAAAAATTTCCAGACTTGCTCAAGGATCAGTTTTCATCACTGAAAAGAAGTTTTTCAAAGTATTTATCACTATCTTTTACCCCTCAGTTGCTCTTAAAACATAAAGGATGTTTTGAAAACCGAATTAAAGGAGAAAGAAGTTTTAAAGGAAAAAAAAGCCTGCTTTTATTTAAGGGCTGTTTAGTTGATTTTGGAGAATAAATGCAGAATCAAAATGCCTCCAAAGAAAAGGGTAAAAAAGGGAGGCCAACATAACAGATTTGAGCCCACCACTGTTCAAGAAATCACTGCCTCTCCCTCAATCTTGTCCTGTTTTCAAGAGGTAGGCTGCTTTGATTTTTGCAGTAGAATACCAGAGGTCACTAGCCACCCTTATTTAACTAAGCTATTTTCCCTGAGATTGGATGGAAAGCAAGTTCACATAGCAGGTCTAGATTTTGAACTCACTCCTAGAGTTGTTTCTAAAGCAACCAAAATACCTTACATAGGAGAGGAGTGGTTCAAACAATCATACCTTGACCTCAGCCACTATTAGCCTTTTCTAAAACTAAACCATCAAGATGCATGCAGTTCCATATTTCCTTTTCACACTTGCTGGATGACTATGCAGTCCTCATGAAGATAATCATGAATTTTTTCACTTGTGAAGGTAGATTCTCTCGAGTATATTCATATCGCATCAGACTCCTTATGCATTTCACAAAAGCTAAGTTGCTAAACCTACCCTTTTTCCTATGTAAAAGTATATGCAAGATGTCTTCCATTGTTAGAAAGAAGCCTCCAGCTCAGCAGAAAGCAAGTTTATTCCATCAGTCTCTCATTAAGATCGTTATCCTTCACCAGCTGAAACAAAAGGGCATCCCTTGGGAAACTTTCATCTCTCACCCTGATTTCACTTTTGCATCTTCTATGCCACTACAAATCAGGCCATTTTTCATCCCGAGACCCTCCTCATGCTCATTCCTTGCCCTCCACACCCTATGTTTCCTCTTCTTCTCATGATTCTACTCCCCAACAAAAACCATCCTCCACAGATGAAAGTGAGAAAGAATAGTAAAAGAAAATAACAAGGAGAAAGTGAAAGCAGTGATCATGAAAGTGGCAGCCCACAAGGATAAAATGAAAGAAATAATCATGAAAGTGGCAGCCCACAAGGAGAAAATGAAGATAGTGATGAAGAAGAAGGCAACCTACAGAGAGGCAGTGAAGATAGTAAAGAAGAAGGCAGCCCACAGCAAGAAAATGAAAACAGTGATCATGATGAAGGCAGTCCACATCAGGAAAACATTGAAAACAATGAAAATGATGGAAGCAGTCAAAGAAAAGAGGGAAGTAATAAAAAAAATCATGACAAAAAGAATATAGATGAAGGCAGAGATAGTTTTGGAAATGAAAAAACAACATACCTAGAAATATCTCACCAAATAGAAAAAGAGCATGATATTTCTGAGATTACTCTTGATGATGATTTCATTATACATATCGAATTTAATGAACAAGGAATTTCCCCACAGCAAAGTAACCAAGAAGTGAAAACAGAGAATGTTTTTGGAAAAGAGGACAGTCCTGAGGTTGTAGGAGACCAAACTAAACAATCCCAGGTATTAAATCCTCCTCTCACTCATCATCAGCAAGGTCAAGAGCATGTGTTTACTGCCTCTCCAAGGCAAGGGGCCATGCTTCCTTCTTCAAAAGTAGCAAAAGCTAAAAACACAAAAATAGCAAGGAAGAAAACCACTCAAGCAGTGACTAGCAATATCACTAGGGCACTAAGGAGTAGAGGCAAATTTCCAAAGAAGAGAAATGTAGAATTGCCCAAGAAAACCAGAGGAAAGAAAATCATTAAAGGCAAGGGCAAATAGAATATTGAACAACAAGAGAGCAGCCATGAGCATGAAAGGGAATTTGACATAATACAAATAGATAGTGATGTTAAAGATGATGAGGCCAGTATTCTTAGATCTCTTTTGCAAAACCAGGAGGCTTAGATTAAAGACTTGGAAAATGGCCTAGAAAGGTCAAAAGACATCATCCACTATTTTCAATTGCAAAATAATCGAATGAGTGGACGTATGGAAATCTTCAAGGCTCGGGCACTCAAATACAGAAGGGAAGCTCAAAAGTCACAAGTGAGGCTAGAAGAATACAAGGGTGAGTATGCGGAAGATGATGAAGAATAAGGGCCAGCAAGAAAGAGACCTAAGACCATGGGTCTTAAAAGAGCATTGCAAAAGTAGAAAGAAGAAGAATCAGCTCGTGCAGAGCAGTACCCTCTTACGAAGCTCCTTTCCAAATAAATTAAGAATGATAAATATTCTTGGCTTGAGAGGGAAAATCAGCATTTGGAAACTAAATTGGAGAAAGCTAACAAGGATTTGGACCTACAAAGGAGAATGACCGAGCACTACAAGAGGTTGAATCAGTTTGCTTGAAGGAAACTCAAAGCTGCCCAAAGGAAGCGCCAGGTGAAAAAACTTGGAAAAGACCTATCCGGGCTTGGAATTATTGCTCAAGCTTCATTGCATGTTTCTAAAAACCCTTACGGGGTTTACTCACCAAATTTGGGCATTTTTGGACACATTCTTGTTTTTTGTGAATTTTAGGCCTAAAAGCATAAAATCATGGGTTCCTTAAATTTTTCTCGGAGCATCCTCAGCTGAAGAAAAATATATTTTTGGATTCCTTGACATCAAAGGAACATGATCAAATATTTTCAGATCAAATGAAGCTGTTTTGGTCCCTCAAAAAGGCCAAAAACAACCATTTTTTACCTTTCTGCCCCTAATATTAGCAGGTGCTACACTCTTGGGTTTTTTCACTGTTTCTACTTTTTGACTAAATTCTAGGCATAATATTGGAAAAAATCAAGTATTTTTGGAAAGTAGACATCTGTAGCTTACCAATGAGCCATCACGAGACTCATTTCGACATTGGGAAGCCCGCCAAAACTACACTGCAAAAAATAATTTTTTCTGGTGCTACGCTCCTTAGATTTTGCTGAAAAGCAGTTTTCTGAGTGATGGCTGGGCCAAATGTGTGTTAAACAAGTTTATATTATGTGTTAGGCCTTGAAAGTGATTCGTTTTTTCTATTTTTGTCCGAAAAGATATTTTTGAAGGATATTTTGTGCCTTGGACTTTGTTAAGCCTCAAGGACAGTTTTAGATATTTGTATTTTGGCCAATGGCCTTCTAGTTGCTCTAGGTGGTTTTCCTCCTCTTTGGCTTATATAACCAAAACGATTCATTGTAACAAAGAGGCAGAACTTGATATATTGTGAGCAATACATAGTATTATGAGCTTGGAAGAAATACTTGTTTTATGAAGTGGATGATGTGTTGCTTGGCTTGATGGTAGAGGAGCATTATGTGCAGGATTCCATGGCTTGGTGAATGGTGATGTTTCTCTAATTTGTTTATGTTTCCTTATTTTCATTAATGTTCCATACTTCTTATTTGCTGTAGATTATAAAAGTATCTGTTGAGACATGCTCATGGAAGCACCTCAAACATCCTGCATGTTACAACTTTAATGTTTTCCTCTTCTTGATCATTTCCAAAGGATTTTTAACTACCCTTTAGGTCCATCAAGAAATTGTTATTCGTTTCATTTATGGTCAGTATGTTTTGCTATCTTGTATGATTTAAGGTATGCCCTGCTTACTTATAGCTTCCCAAAACTCCATTTATGAAATCTTTCTATGATATATTGGTTGTTTTAGTTAAGTCAATGAGGTCTCGTTCGATCTTTCCCTTTGTCCTTGCTTGAAAAATTATTTCTGAGTTCTCGATAGCTTAAGATATGTTGTTTAGGATTTCCCTCTTCATAGATTGAGTTGTTTGTTTATCATATTTGTTTTCCCAACAGCTGAAGGTGATTTTCTAGAGTTAGAGGTTCTTATGCTTCTATGTATCGTCGGATTGTTTATCTTTCATATGTATTAGCTTGATTTTTATTCATAGAGATTTATGGTTTTCCCTACCTCACAAATACCTACTTTAAAACTATATATTTTTAAGATCTCTGTCTTTCACAAACTTAATGTTCATTTCACTTCATTTTCACCCAAATAATCCATTTGCCTTGACTAAATCGGCCTTGCAGTAATACCTTGTCCACCATTTAGACAGTCCTGACTTTGTCTGACCCCATAGCCCTGTTGATTCGATGAAATCTCTTTCTATTTGTCCTTTTTGATCATTTTACCTCAAAAACCCAAAAAAAAAACCAAAATATACTTAACATCTAGCCTAAAAACACACATACAAAGCGAACAAGTTCACATACTTCGCATAATAGAGAGAGCCCTCTCTGAGTCCAGGAAGGCTAGGTACTAGGACTCCAAAGCTTGGTCTAATGTTACCCTGTCATTTGGTTTACCAATCTGCCAAATTACGGGACACCAACAAGACGAACGAATTCCCTTTTTAGAGTGTAAAGGGCATGTATGACCTGGCAATGACTGACATAATATCATGAAGGATAGGGGACAATGGGACTGGAGGCCATAATGTGCGACACAAGAGAGGGACCAAGCAACGAAGGATGGAGGACTATAGCGGGATACAAAGGGACTTGGTATGGACTCCATGAATGCGATGATGACTCAACTCGGATGCTCTAAACAAGGGCAACTCGATGGTGTTTCCACACAGTAAAGGTCCA
This sequence comes from Pinus albicaulis, assembly GCA_034641835.2. NCBI lineage: Eukaryota > Viridiplantae > Streptophyta > Pinopsida > Pinales > Pinaceae > Pinus > Pinus albicaulis. The sequence continues at coordinate 1,576,082,054 of CM076582.1, read as the reverse complement.
ATGGGGGACCCTAGAAACATGAGTACAAGATGGTAACTCACGACGAAAATTGACACGGGCATGGACAATTATGGAGGAAAGTGGTGCCCCCAATACGAGTGTTGCAAGTGAAGAAATTTGATTTTGGGGAGGGGTAAAGTGATGCTTCCTGGATCAAAGGTGTCCTAGTGAAGTATAAAATCACTTAAAAAATAACAAATACCCATTTGAGGGCTCAGTGAGAGCTTTCCAACAGTACAGATGATTCGTCAAAATGACCTACAGTTTGGCTGTAGTAGGTGAAAGAAAAATCAGGGGTTTTCTTTTAATAAGGTGTTTTCCCTCCAAATTCACTCATTTGCATGTGGAGCTGTGGTGAATGTAGAGAGGAGAAAGGCCCTAAATCTTGCGGCGAGTGTAGCAGACAAACCGACTGTTGGAATCAAAATCCGTCAATTGTAGGTAAGAGGCCTAGCCCTACTCTTTCATTTCAGTGGATTGAAAGTTCAGTTTAGGTCCCTAGAGCTCATGAATAGGCTAGGTCACACTTTTAGGGGTCTGTTCTACAACCTGGGTAGCAGGTACTAAGCAAACAACTGCTACTTGTCCTAGGAAATGACCTGAAAAGTGTGACCTATCAGAGAAAGGGGGTTTAAGTGCTATTTTTGGCTAAGATATAGGATTTTTATGGTTGAGGGACATAATTTCTCCCAATCATGTTGTGGTCATGCCAACATGTATTTAGAAAAAGGGGAATCTAAACACATTTTAATGATGTGGTGCGCCTTTTGTTTTTGTTATGGTTATGCAGTTTGAAAAAGGGAATGGAGGATTACCAATATATTTTGGTACTGCATATATGAATCAAATGGACTTTAAGTTTCCAGGTTGGTGTACATGGTGTCACTATCCCAAAGAGAGGATTTGGAGATAATGAATTGGTGCTCTCCTAGAAAACTCACAAGTTGGTCAACAACAATGTTGAAGGGACTGGGTTGTTGATGTAAGATGAAGGAATGATGAGGGGTATCATCCCTAGAGTGATATGAAGTGATATGGGACTTTAGAGATTCTTCTAAATGTGGAAGAATAATGGTACTAGAGTCGACATGACCAGATACACTAGGAGAGTTCTGGAGAATTGCTTCTCCTAGTCTCTCAAATATGGGTGCCCCCTTATTCAAACATTGGGTGTCAATGTAATGGCCACAAGGTGTATGTGGTTTGAAAGCATGGGTTCGATGTAAGGGGGGATAGATAAAGTCAAGGGTTGTGACTGCTTCCATAATTTTGTCATCATAATAGAAGATGGGGTGATTGGTGGAAGAGAAACCACCGGATGCGGCGAAGCTACCTGACTCACCATCATGAGAAGTGAGGTTCACATGCGCAGTGTCAGGGAAGGTGACAAAGGAAAAAGTAAATGAAGGATCCACCGATGTTGAGCCCAAGGTGATCGCTGAAGGGAGGTCAGGTGAAACATAAGGGAAAGGCCCAGGGGGGTCTTCCACCAAGGATCTCATAGATGATGATAGGTAGTGGAAAGTGGCCGAATAATATGTCATTTCGACATTCGGAGGGGGAAGGTCTATGGGAGTGGATGTGTCCTCTGGTTCTGCTAAAGAAAAATGCACAAATAAGGGAGTGGTGGACTCATTGCGCTTGGCCTCGAATTGGTGAACTGCTGCTAGAGAGGTGCAGAAGTCCTCGAGGCGGGAACAGAGGTAAGTATAGTGGCCATGGAAATCACACAAAGCACCATGGTGATTTGTGCGCAAATATTTGAGTTTCAGGACTGAATCAGGTATAGTGACATATACCTCTGGGATATCAGGCTCCGGAAACACTTCACTAACCATGGGCTTGAGATGAGGCAATGATCTGGATTTATGCAGGAATGCAACAGAATATAGAAACAACCATAAAAATATAAATATAGTGGAAATAAGGCTTCATTTCATTAATATCAAATCCCAGAAATATGCTTACAAACATGATGGAAATAAAATATCTAGGGTGCTAGTATCGAATCTATAAGAAGAGATATGGTGACTACAGACCTTTGAACTATATTACAATGAGGCTCGAGGGCCTATTTATTATGGATAAACAATGGAGAATTATAAACGTCCAAAAACCTAACCCTAGGAGATGAAGCGCCAAAACTATGGGCCCTGTTTGGGTAAATTGGCGGTTCAACTTCCTAGGGACGTAACTTCGGCATACTATCTCCGTTTGGGGCTTCAAAATGGCTTCGGAAGTTCAAGACTTGAAAAACTGCTAAAAATAGTAATTATGAAAAAAATATTGAAAGAGACAATGGTGGGGCCCCAAGTGAACTAGGCAGGTGGCCACCAATATCCACCTGGATTATTCCTCCCCCCTTAGGAAGAAATGGTCCCCATTGCATTGAGTTCCTCCATTAGATGAGAAAAATTCTGTTGAACTTGGTTCCTAGTGAACCACTTGCCTTGGTTGAAGAGTTGGCCAAATTTGACAACCCGATATAGTTGGATCTTCTGTCGGCGAGTATTCTTGATTTTCATGTCCACGATACAGCCTATGGTGGCCTATTCCATGCAGTATGGGTTTAACTCTTTTGGTGTGAGTTCTTCTACAATGTCAGAGGTGTCCAATAGAGGTGGGAAGTAGGGACGAAGGTGGTCAACATTGAATACTGGGTATAGACCAAGGAATGGTGGAATACTGAGCTCGAAGGCATTGTTACCTATAACCTTGGTGATGGTGTACGGCCCATATCGAAGTGGGCGAATCTTGCGGTGGGGTCCAGTGAAGCGCTCCTTCTACAAATGTAGCCACACTTTTTCACCCACCTGGAAGTTGCGTGGCACCCGATGTTGATCATGTCGTTGCTTGTACTTAGCATTGGCTCTGTCCAATATGTCATGAACCTGTTGGCGGATGTGGTGAATGCACTCGATGAAGTTGTTTGATTTGTCAGCTTCAGACTGGACATGAGCCGAATTGGCCTGAGTAGCTGCAAATGGCATGGCGACATCAATGGGACATATTGGCTAGAATCCCAAGCCCACCTGAAAGGGGCTATGTCCAGTTGAGCTGTGGAGAGCTCGGTTATAACTGTGTTGTACATAGGGAAGGCTCTCATCCCATGTGCGTGGATGCTTTGAATTGTACATGCGTAGAATGTGTACAATCATCCTATTGACGACCTCTGTCTGGCCATCAGTTTGGGGATGGAAAGCTGTGGACTTGGTGAGCTTAGTGTCCAACATTGACTAGAGGCTAGACCAAAATGTGCTAAGGAACCTGCTGTCGTGATCTGATATGATAGACTATGGGATCCAAAATTGCACCCACACTTGTTCAAAGAAGAGTTTAGCAGTGTCTTCTATTGTGATATTCTTCTTGCAGGCCGCCATAATGGCTATTGGCGAGAAGTCAGGTCTCGCGGAGAAGACCCAGGTTCAGGAGTTGTGGCCAACAAAGGGGTCCGATGTAGTCTAGGATCACGCCGGCATTTTCACCCTACTCCGGAGAGCAGTGAGTCTCACCCGAGGCGTGCCACAACCACATGCATTAGGGGATGAGATCAATGGCAAGGAACAAAGTCGCAACTCATGATGGACAATGCATCGATTATATAGACAGAGTCATGTGCGCAAGAGCACTTAAGAAGCATTCAGACATTAGAAAATAAAATTTTAAACCAGCATAAACACATTACATGCATGTAAACCTCTTATTGAGACATCAAACTTTCATTATATTAGTCTCTTGGCCAAGCCCATGATTACATAGCATTTTCAGCGATAGCTTACAACTCTGTTACAGATGTCTTACGGAACAGAAAGGTAGAATAGAGAAGATTAGGAACCATAGAAGTGTCATGCATGATTTCCCACAATCGCTCTGTGCTTCTTCTCCTGTTGCGAGCCTCAAAACCTCTGCAGCATCCTCCTTCTTTCAGCCGAGTGACTGTTATTTATTCACCCGCTATCGCGACTATCAGTTCCTCTGTGTCTTTTCTTCAGCTGCTCCCAGCTTCTCTCCTATTATCTGCGTGTTCCGCTTTCTATCTTCTGCTGTGTGTTTTCTTCATCTGTACTTGTGCATGTTCTATATTCAGCTATCTCATGCTTCCGCGCCACCTTGATAGCTCCGCGACTCTTGGTAGTTGCGACGCGGTCGCGATTGCCATGTGTCTTCATGCCGCAACTCAAAAGGTCAAAATTCAAAATGTTCTAACCAAGATTTCAAAAACAAGGGCCCCAACAGGCCCCGACCACAGTTCGTTGACTCGTCCCCGAGTCAATCACAAATGACAGTCTCCACCTCCATTGCCCCACTGGCTCCCGTGCCCTGTTCGGCCTGTGTTCCTTCGTCTCGTGCCCTTTCCTGTTGTGCTCCTCCAAGCGGCTGTTCAAACAAGGGCCCCAACTCCGGGACCCTTCAGAGCACTATATCTTTAAGCCCGGTGAAGTCTGACACAGCTTGCTGCCAGCCCTGCATTAGCAAATCGGCTTCCTCAGTGATCCTAGTGGCAGTGGCCTCTTCTAAATTCGCCGGGACAGCCCCGAACATCGTGGTAAGCTGGGTCTCGGCCTTTGCAGCTAGCTTTTGTATTGATTTGGCACTGGCTTGAATGGGCAGACGGATTTCTCGAATTATCTGCTTGGCCGTTGCTGAGTTGGCCTCGGTCTGTTGCATTTGAACCTCAAGCTCGTCCGCCTGGGCATATAGTTGATCTAATCGCACGGGATCCGCGGTCTCCTGAATTTCCCTGGAAATCTATTGCAGCTAGGTGGAGATGGGTTGCATTTTGACTGTGAGGGCGAGTGAACACTCCTGCAGACTTCGCAGGAGGTCGTAAGCCTCGCGTGCTGTGGAGTGAAGGATCGCCTGCATGTGAGCTGCCTGGGTCTGCTTGGCTGCTACTTTTTTAGAGTATACAATTTGTGGGTCGGGGAGCGCGGGCCGGGCAGCTAACGCCACTTGAAGTTCCTGATTCTCCCTGTGTAGACCAGTGAAAGCAGATCGAATGTGGTAAGCTTGGACTGCTACATTTCTCTGCGCTATATCGTCAGGAAGTGGGGCATGGTGAGCCCTTACAGTGGGCCATAGGTCTGAGAACGCCTGAGCAGCAATGGTGACCTGCTCCTGTAGGTAGGTCTTCTCCTTGGTCAGCTGGTCGCGCTGTTCGGTAAGCGCTATGATCTGGTGGTGCTGCTCATCGCACCGCTGCTGCAGCTCTGAATGAAGCTGTTCGGCCTGCAGGGCCACCCGCTGAATGAATAGGTACAACTGGGTTGTACCCCATGTTTCTACGTTGGCGGGGACGGAAGCGCCCTACTCCGGCATTCGCTCCTGCAAAGGTTGCCCGCTGGCCACTGATCTGTTGGAATTCTCAGGAGGGGACACCGGTGTCTGTTGCTGCATTAAAGTGCCCATGTCAGAATATGGCCGTTCTTGCTGAGTGGTCTGGCCTGTGGGGGGAGGGTCAGCATGCTCAGGTGGAGCCTCGACCGAGTCAGCCCCAACGTTGGCCAGCCGGGTAAATATAGTAGAGAAAGAACCCTGGGGTGTGGCCACGGGGTCAACTAGTGGTACTACGGCCGCAGTACTGGAGGTGACTTCAGCCCCATGGTCTCCTCCAAAGAGTTCCCAGATAAGGGGGTCAGATACAGTGGCAGATGAGTTTGATGGAACGAATGAAGTGGAAGGTGGCTGGATGGTGGAGGGAGCGGTGGACGGTGTGGAGGAAGTATGGGGGAGGCGAATATTGATGAATTATGATGGGTTGATAAGGGGTTCCTCCGGAATTAATGTCCCTGTGAGTGGAGTGGGTGGCAGATCATCATCAGTAAGGTCCATCACCAGATTAGTGACGGTGGTGCGGGCCCGCTTGGATGGAGGGGGGTCTAACTGATCAGGTCCCGGGCCCATTTCACCCATTGGGGTGGTGATGGGGCTGGTAGAAGTGAATAAGTTGGTAGGGATGGGAGAAGTGAAAGGGGCGGTATGGGATAGAGAAAGAGAACGACTGAGCTGGAATTCAGAAAATAAGGGAAACAAAGGGGCACCACTTGAAATAACTTGGGTCACCACGTTGAGACTTCGTACCTGAGTATTGAAGTGTTGTACGATGGGGACTAGTGATTCGGGGAGTTCTTGTGAGGTCCCGGCTGCATCCTGAGAAGGTCTCGCCGCGGCCTGTGACGGCCCTGCCGCGCCCGTCTCGGCAGACCGTTGCGTCGACAGCATCCGCTCAAATTTGTATTTGGGGATCCCGTCGCGGATGTGCTTTGTGACCCCTGGCCACGCAGAGACCTCGCAGTGAAAGGTAGCATCGTCCAGCTGGAATCTGAGCGGCGCCATGTGGAAGGTGGCTTCCGGCACGCAAGTGGGGCGGAGGTAAGTGTGCCTGTGGCTTACCCCGAACCATACCTGCTCACTATAGTTGTCCAACAGGTTCTTGGGCACCCGTTGCTGGTTAGCCACCACATCTACCATTAACCCGTACCAAGCCTGAAACGCTTCCGCATTCACCTGTTTAGTGCTGGGGTCAGAGGACACCTGCCACGGGGCAAATTTCATCGTGAGGGGCTGGCTCGTGGTAGTTTCTACCGGCAGCCAGACAGGAGGAATGTGCCATTTCCACATGGCAAAAGCTACAATCAGGTAACCATAGATGAAACTAGTGGTGCGCTTATAATTCTCTTCGCATGCCCCGAACAGTTCTTTGAGCACGAAAGAACACCAATTCAGCCTGGTGCCTTGAACACAGTGCTCCGCAATGGAGATGGTATCCAAGGTGCACTCTCCTTTGGTATAATGCCGCATCGTCTTGCTAGCAATGAGATAGCAAGTGAACCGAATCTCCGACTTTTTAATCAGATCAATTATGGCGCCCTTCGCCCCCCGGCGAGTGCCATATTTGGCATAGAGGTCTGTATCACTCGACTTCCGTGCACGCTTGGAAGATGTCTGACTAGCAGCGGAGACATCTGTGCCATTTTGGGACAGCCCTGTGAGATGATGAATGTCTTCAGCGTGAATGGGGATCTCCTCGTTTAGCTACAAGGACCCGTTCTGAATTCGGCTGAGGAGGAACCGGGTGCATTGCAGGGCCGGTCCTGTAGTCCCAAAAACAGGAAGAGTTCTTAAATTCATCAAGGATGATTGCTGGAGGCCCCTGTACTCTGGTCACATTCGGTTGGTTGAGCTACTTCCTGGTGTGTAGTGATGCTCCATATATGTTTGCCAATGGAGGAAGGGGAATTCGACTGGGTCGGACAGGTTGGCGTCTATCAACACTGCATTGTCGTATTTTCCAACCAGCGACTCTGTTCTGTGGATCCGACTGTCCGGCACCGGTTCAGAAACGGATATGAGAGCCTTTGGCATCTTGGCACGGCACTGGTAAACCTGGAGAATTCTTCTGGAGCTTCTATCTTGGTGCGGTGCGTTTTGAGACTTCAACCGCTCTGGTGTCGCTGCAATTGCCAAATTGAACTGGTCCGGCATTCTCGTGCTGTTGGTCTCCATGCAAGTTATGTCATCACCTGGCACGAGTGAAGTTGATGAGACCCCATAACGACAATTAATTCCTGCTGGCCTTCTTTCTTGCGATAATCGTGCGATCGATCGCATGCCTATGTGTAATCTGACAGTTGCTGACGGCGTCATGGGGAAATGGGCGGACACGACGGCTGAGGGAATTGCGGATGATGGAAAACGATTATGGTATGGTTACTGTCTACTTATGGTAATTTATGATGCAAATCTGAGCGATCCTAGGGACTGACGGAAATGACCTGGACTGATACTGGCACATGGAGGGATCCTACAAGGATGACACACTGGACGGGCGCCGCCCCAACCACAGTCGGTTGCGGTGCGGCCACCGCAACTGATCAGTTATTGACAGACTACCTATGAACGGACAAGACTCCCTATGCTCATCTCGGTTGCGGGAGAGTTATTCGACTAAGCTACGCTACGGGTGCTCTCAGGTGCGAGAGTTATTGATGAGAAGTGAAAGGTACTTACTCCTGGTAGGGTTTCAGGCATGTGCCATTCACCCACCCAGGGAGAACTGTACCATCAAGCTATGCCAACCGAACGACTCCTGAGTCGCGAATCTCAATGAAAAAGTAGGGTCCCAACCAGTGCATCTGGAGCTTGCCTGGAAACTTCTGGAACCAGCTATCATATAAGAGAACTTTGCCGCCAACTTGGAAGGCTTTGTTCTTGAGGTGGCGGTCGTGCCACGCTTTCTGCCTGGCCTTCTGAACCTTCTGGTGGAATTCTGCCAAGAATCGGGCCTCATCCAGCTCCTGTAGCTCCTGGAGGTGTTCCCGAAGTGACTCCTCTTCTGAGAACTGAAGAGACGTAGTGATTAAAAGACTGGGTACAGTGAACTCGGTGGGAATCACAGCTTCCCGAACATACACCAACTGGAATGGCGTCTGATTGGTCAAGCGTTTCACCGTGGTCCGGTAGGCCCACAATGCCGCTGGGAGATGCTCATCCCAATCGTCGCGCTGAGCATTGCAAATCTTAGTCAAGCCTTTTTCAAGAATTTTGTTAAATTCTTCCATAGTACCATTGGCCTGCGGGTGGTATGGGCTGCTTTTATGATGCTGAATCATAAATGTGTCCAGTAGTGACTTGACCGTGGCATTAATGAAATGCGTACCCTAATCACTGGTTAAGCTTCGTGGGCAGCCAAAATGGCTGATGATGTGTTCAAAAATGAACCGGGCAGCAGTCTCTGCCGAGCAGTCGCGTACCGCCGCTACCTCAGCCCATCGGGTGAGGTAATCCATGGAGGTAATGATGTACCGGGCCTTGGAGTGTCTGGCGACCGGGGCGATGGGACCTACAAAATTGACAGCCCACTTTTCGAACGGCCGCAACACATGCACTGGGTGTAGCGGAAGCTCATCCCAGTGAGAGGGCCTTCCCGTCCGCTGGCAAACATCGTAGCGCTTCACGTAGGCCTTACCGTCAGCATGTACTGTCGGCCACCACAGGCCAGCTTGGAGCACCTTTCTTGCGGTGGGTTTCGCACCCACATGCCCTCCCGCAACACTGCTGTGACATTCCCACATCAGCGCAACACCTCATCGAGGCCCAGTTTGTATAGCTTCCCCGCAATCAATTGGTAGTCGGCCGCTCGGACAACCAGGTGGTGTTTCTGGAGCGGGGTGTAATCCTGAGGGCATTGTCCCATGGTCAGATAAGTGGCAATGTCAGCCAAGTAATCCGGTACTGCTTTGACTCGGAAGAGGTCGGCATCCGGCAGTTGATCGTCCAACGTGCCTTCGTTCTCTCCCGTATCCAACCTGGATAAATGATAGGGACCAACATTCAACCTACCGGGCTTGACAATCACCTCAAATGTGAATTCCTGGAAAAGTAGAAGCCAGCGACAGATCCGTCCTTCCAAAACAGGCTTATTCACTAGATAATTCAATGCAGAGTGGTCCGTAAAGAATGTGAATTTGCTGCCCAGAAGATAGTGGCGGAACTTCTGGAGGGAGTACACCATCGCCAAAGCCTCCCGCTCGGTTGTGGTGTAATTCTTCTCCGCATTCGACAACCTGCGGCTGGTGAAGTAGACGGGGTGGTCAACTGTTGTTTCCTCGGGTTGCGCCAAGACAGCCCCAAGTGCAATACCGGACGCATCGATATGCACATGGAACTGCTTATCCTAGTTGGGATGAACAAGTATGGGCACCGTCGCCAACTTCTACTTTAAGGTGTCAAGGGCCTTCCTACACTCCTCCGTCCACTGGAATACTTCTGACTTCCGCAACAGTTTCTCCAAAGGGGCCGTAATCTTTGCGTAGTTTCGGATAAACCGCCTGTAATATCCTGTGCGCCCAAGCAGTGCACGCAACTGCTTCACGGTTTCGGGGGCTTCCATGTGAACTATAACCGCAACCTTGGCGGGATCGACGCAGACCCCCTGCTTGCACACCACGTGGCCCAAGAGTGTGCCGAATGGAACTGCAAAAATACATTTCTTTAAGTTCAAGGAAATCTGCAGCTGACGACACCGGTCAAACATAATACGTAAAATTGTGGCATGTTTCTTTAACAGGCTGTAGACGGTCCAGTCGTCCATGTAGACCTCCAGGAACTTGTGAATGTACTCCCGGAAAGTAGCAATTACAATCCGGGAAAACACAACTGGTGCGTTCTTCAGACCAAACGGCATAACATGGTATACGAATGATCCCCACTCAGTGGTGGATGTCGTCTTTGCTTTGTCTTATTCGGCAATGTGCACCTGATGGTAGCCCGAAAACCCTTCAGTGAAGGAATAGGCTTCGTTTCCCGCAACATGATCTAGAACTTCATCACTGAAAGGAGTGGGAAACGGATCGTGGATGCAGGCATTGTTCAGACTCCGGTAGTCTACGCAGACACGTATCTCCGCTTTGTCCTTCTTGTTCTGAACGACAATGGGACTCACCCACTCTGCTTCTTCTACTAGAAAGATAAGACCTACAGCCAGCATCTTGTCGATCTCCATATTGACCTTTTCTTTGATACATGGGTTTAGCCGGTAGGGTCGGTGCTTCACCGGCCTGGCCCCCAGTTTCAGCACGATGCGCATTTTGCCCAGGTCCCCCTTGATCCCCTTCAGGTCTGCAACCGAGGACGGGAACAAGTCTTCGTATTCCCGGAGGAGTCTGAAAATTTCTTTTGTCATTTCCTCGTCCCAGTAGTCTCCCACCGTTTCCAGCTTGGGTTTCTCGTCTGTTCCAATGTTCATCTTCTTCATCTTTAGTGGCTGTAAATGGACTCCTTCAGTCGTCGGCTCTTCACTGATGTTCCGCTCGCCTTCCTTTTCGTCAAAATAGAGATGCTTGAGGTCCTCCAGACTATCATCATCCGGATCGCTGTCAATCCGGTGGCAAACCAACTCGCGCCTGGCCTCAGGTCGTGACACAACCGGGCCCCTGTCGGGCTCGGGATGGCAGAAAAACAAGAACTCCTTGATTTCCTGTAGGGCTTGAGACTCCTGCGCCATCTCTCCTTCGAACAAGAAGCACCAAAAGAACTTGTCTGTGACTTCCTGCCAAGAGCGGGTTCCCTGTTTCCGCTCTTCCTCCAGGAAACAGGCCTGGGGAATTGTATCCAGGGAGTGGATAAACCTATGGACCCACAGCTCTTCAGGGTACCTGGTGCTACGCCACTGCTCCTCACAGGCCCGCAAATGGTGTCGTGGGTTGGAAGTTCCATGATACTTAAGCATACTTCGAGGTCCTTCTTCCTCTTTAAAGCGTGCCTCCAGAGCATCCACCACGCAATCCCATCGCAACAGAATGTCGCGGTGATTTTTCCACCACCGAGCCGATGTGGATTGCAAGGCCACATCCAAAAGTGGCATCCGACTTTCGTCTGGGACCATGTCTTCCACCTTGGTAATAAAAGTATTGACAACTTGCATGTTCGACAAGGTGGGATATCCGTGGATCTCAGTCCCCACCCACCGGACTTGGGCAATGGAAGCACATCTCCGCGTGGTAGTCTCATACCCCCCTTGCTGCCAATCTTCCCATGCGAGTTCGGATCCGAGCTCTGAGCTCTGCACACTCCACCAACTGACAGAGCCAGTCGCGGTCAGGTTAATATAGTCGTCCCGCTTTCCTGCGGTCATCTGATAAAGGTGGTCCATCACCTGAGCATCCTCCCGATTGTCCACTGTTTCCGTATATCGCGGGCCCTGATATGGGTCAAGGGGCTGGGTGACCCATACCTCCCCATCCTCAAAGATCATCAGCTCCTTTTTAAGGTTGATGATGGCATAATTCTCAAAAGCCCAGTCAATGCCGAGTAAGGTAGGATAAGGATCCTTGTCGCCCATGATATCAATAACCTCAAAGTCGGTGTATGTCTTCACCCCCGCAATGTCGACCTCGACACCCTCGAGCCGGCCGATTGGCTGAATACAGTACTGGTTCGCCATCCTGAGTTGGATTGGTGAGTAGGCCAGCCATGGCCTTCCATGAGCCTCCCACGTCTTCCGTGGCAGGATGTTGACGTCGGACCCCAAGTCCAACATGGTATCGCTGATTTGGAATCCCGCAAACTGTGTGTTGAGCCGAAATTCTTTGCCTGTTCGTTGCTTGTTCCGCTTGACGCGCTGCACGTATTGAGGGCCAGCGTTCGTTGGATCCCTAAGTCCTGTACGCCCCTGTAATGCTCCTTCCAAAGCATGCTTAAGCTGCTGCTGCAGTGCAGCATTGTCAACAATCCTGAGGAACAGCTCGAGCCAGTCCTCGATCACAGTACCTGTGATGCTCTGGGCCCCAGATTCTGGTAGCACGGGCTCCTCCATACCTCCCGCGTCCCGCAGCGGGGCGAATGCCTCAACTGCCTCCTGGAAATACTTCTTCTGGGCTTCAGGCCTGATTAACATCTTCAGGGATGCTGGCCGAACCACTCGTGCTGGCTCCTTCCCGTGGGCATCCTCTCCATTTTTCTTCCCACCCCTCATCACAATCGCGACGTTCTGCATGTCTGGGGTCGCGGTCCCTCGCGGCTCTGAATTTATCAGATTCGCTCCCCTCTGCCTCGCCCGTTCTTCCCACTTCTTGATTAGCTCCGGACAGTCCTCTGTGGCATGGGCATTCACCCGGCACTGGGAGCACCAGGGTCGTCACGGAATGGGACATTCTCGAGCCATGTGACCCTCCTGATCACAATTGTAACATTTCACCAGACCTCGTCCGCCTGTGCGACCTCCCCGCATGCCGCCGCCTCTTCCCCTTGGGGCCTCGTTCACCCTGTAGGCAGGATGATCCAATCGATCCGCAAGAGAATCGAGCGCCCTGCACTGCTCAGTGTTGTGAGTCGTGGAAACACAAAATTCGCAGTACACATTGTTTGGGACCGTGGAGTACTTCTGTAGTATCAGGCACATCCGAGGAGGATGCCCCAACGGTCGGCAAATCTCGCAGTACTCTGTGGTGGAGGAACCCGGTTGAAGCGGGAACCCCGCGTAAGGCTGTTGCGGCTGGTAGACCCCCTATGGATTCATCGTCGCGCCACCACCAGGTGGTGGACCCCCCTGGATTGCCGCGACCGAGAGTCCTTCCCCTGCGTCACGCAACCGGGGACACTCGTTTGTGACGTGGCCCTCGACCAGGCAATGAGTGCACCAAACATTCGGCCGCGCTAGTCTCACCGGCTGGAGCTCCTTGAGCTTTTCAGTCAAACTGGTGATCTGGTGTTGCAACCCTATCAAAGAAGGATCTTGCGGGGCCGGCCCCCCCCGGTATTCCTGGGGGTAGCCCGCTATGGCTTCAATCTTCATGGCCTGCTCCAAGGCGTCCTGCAGATTATCAATCTTCTGCTGAGTGAGAGGGGTTCGTGTCAAGGGAAGCAGAGCCTTGATGAACCAGTCCCTCTGGTGGTTTGGATCGATCGGGTAGCTAATTTTTCCGATCGCGTCCTTGAATCGCCGCATCAACTCCCATGCAGTCTCACCTTCCTTCTGCTTAATTTCCCACAGCTCGGATAGGCCCTGCTGGTCTGTTTGGGGAAGCTTGAATTCGCGAAAAAAATCCCGCTTTACGTCCGCAATTATGGGGTTAGGATGAGCCTCGGACCACTTGATAAACCATCGCAGAGCCCTCTCTCTGAGCGTGGTTTGGAACTCTATTAACTTCCTTGCATCTGGCGTCTGCCGAGCCCTCCAGATGGCTTCGCACAGATACCAGTGTTGCTCTACATCATCATTGCCCCGGCCAGAGAACTCTGGATACTGGGTGAAAGATCCAGCCATGTGTACTTGCAGAGTATTGACCAGGATAAATCCTCTAGGTCTTGGTTGCGTAACGGTTCCACTAGGGAATACAACACTACTAGTAACGCTGCTATTACCGGACGTTACTGACGCTGATGAACTACTGTATGACTGACTCAATGCTTGTAACTGAATGAAAATATTACTTAAAGGTTGATACAGTACCAGGGGAAGGTAGGGATCCTGGCCATGCAGAATGTGGGAAGTAGGGCTGCCTGGAGGGGTGAGTGCCGTCTGCTCTTGAAACATCCGCTACATCACGCCGTGCCATTCGTCATCGAAACTCTCTTTGGGCTGCATCTTTTCATCGTCTTCGTTAGTCACCATCTCTCTTCCTCGCGTCACTGGGCTCCCATGCACCCATTGCACTTCCACCGCTGTCTCGTCTTCTTCCCGGGTATCCAAATCCATAATTCCTATCCTCTGAGGCGCCTCCTTCTGATTTTTCCTCTCGATCTCCCGTCTCTTCAAATCTCGCATCACCCTTCTTCGCCACCTATCGACGATCTGTGCCCGCCGATGCGCACATCGCTCCCTCAACTTGCATGCGGCCTCAACATCCATTCCGTGCTTCCCGCTTTCACATTCTACATAGCATCGGTCCCCTCAACCCTTCCCCCAGCACGGGTGGTTTACGCTTCCATACGCGTTTTGTGGAATTCAATCAACCCTTCATCCACCATCAGAGCTTTAATCCACAGCGGAATCTCCTTAAGCAGCTTCCATCTTAGCCCTGAGTGGAAGACAACCTCGGCTTTCGAGAAAGATTGATAGCACTCAGTAGCAAACTCCACTGTGTATCCTTCCAACGTGGTCCTTACCCAAAAATCCACCGCGCGGGTTAGTTCAGTGTTCACTCGATGTAGCGCCACCAGATCTTCGTGCGCCCACCTGCGGTTTATCTTCTGCAAGCCCTCTCGAGGCACTGTCGCTCGTAATCTCCGCAACCAATTGTAAAGGTCGGTAGGGAACCTTCCCTAGAAAATTTCGTACGTATCACTGGCTGAGTCAGAGAAAAGGACGAGCTCCTTAATCGCCGCCTCCTTTTTCTTGGTCAGCTCTTCTTGCTGAGCAATGAACTGGTCGAGATGATTATCCCACCATCGCTGTATCTCTCCTTCAAAAATCCTTGATACCATGATCTAGTTCCCCTCAGAACATGCAGGTCCCGGCAATGGAACCATTTGTTGGTGAGAGGTCAGGTCTCGCGAACAAGATCCAGGTTCAGGAGTTGTGGCCAACAAAGGGGTCCAATGTAGTCTAGGATCACGCCGACATTTTCACCCTACTCCGGAGAGCAGTGAGTCTCACCCGAGGCGTGCCGCAACCACATGCAGAAGGGGATGAGATCAATGGCAAGGAACAAAGTCGCAACTCATGATGGACAATGCATTGATTATATAGACAGAGTCATGTGCACAAGAGCACTTAAGAAGCATTCAGACATTAGCAAATAAAATTTTAAACCAGCATAAACACATTACATGCATGTAAACCTCTTATTGAGACAACAACCTTTCATTATATTAGTCTCTTGGCCAAGCCCATGATTACATAGCATTTTCAGCGATAGCTTACAACTCTGTTACAGATGTCTTACGGAACAGAAAGGTAGAATAGAGAAGATTAGGAACCATAGAAGTGTCATGCATGATTTCCCGCAATCGCTCTGTGCTTCTTCTCCTATTGCGAGCCTCGCAACCTCTGCAACATCCTCCTTCTTTCAGCCGGGTGACTGTTATTTATTCACCTGCTATCGCGACTATTAGTTCCTCTGTGTCTTTTCTTCAGCTGCTCCCAGCTTCTCTCCTGTTATCTGTGTGTTCCTCTTTCTGTCTTTTGCTGTGTGTTTTCTTCATCTGTAATTGTGCGTGTTCTATCTTCAGCTATCTCATGCTTCCGTGCCACCTTGATAGCTCCGCGACTCCTGGTAGTTGCGACGCGGTCGCGATTACCATGTGTCTTCATGCCGCAACTCAAAAGGTCAAAATTCAAAATGTTCTAACCAAGATTTCAAAAACAAGGGCCCCAACAATGGCCATATTTGAGAATCTATCGACGAACATGAAAACACAATCATTTCCATGCTTAGTAGAAGGAAGGTTTGACATGTAATCCATGGAGATGGATTCCCAAGGTTGACTACGGGTAGGTAGCGGAGTATAGAGCCCTTGCATCTTGATGGTCAGTTTGGCAATGGCACAAGCATTGCAGGATCTGATGTACTTCCCGAAATCCTGTCGAAGGTTCGGCCAATAGAAATACTTCTACAGTACTGCCACTATTTTCTCGACCCCATAATGCCCAGCGACTCGACTGTAGTGAGCTTCCCATATCATCTTGGCACGCTCACTTGAACGAACATAAATGTGTCCTAGGTGACATAATAGTGCATCTTGGAGGTGAAAATTTGGAACTTGCATACCCCCCAAGAGTGCCCTGTATGTGTAGCTAAATTCTGGATCTCTCTTGTAGAGAAGCGGCCAATAAAAAGTCTCATGCCCAAAAGAGTTGAGAATGGTGGTTATGACCACGATCGGTGGTCAGCTGAGGCAATCTGCAACATTATTGGTGCTACCCTTCTTGTACTTGATGTTCAAATGAAATTTTTGCAGATATGTGGACCACTTCTGATGGCAATCATTTTGTAACTTCCTTTGTGTCTGTATGAACTGCAAGGGTCGATGGTCTGTGCGGATGATTGTCTCCTTCCCCAAAATGTAATGCTTCCATTGTCGACAAGCCTGCACAATGGAATACATTTCTTTTTCATAAGTGGGATTCTTTCGAACTGTGTCAGACAATTTCTCACTGTGATATGCCACTGGATGCCCCTGTTGAGTAAGAACTACCCTAATATCATAGTTAGAGGCATCTGTCTCGATCTCAAATGGTTGTTGCAAGTTTGGTAATGTGAGCACTGGGGCAGAATAGAGGCAATGTTTCAGTTCTACGAACGTCTTCTGTTGAGATTTTCACCAACATAATTTTTCTTTCGCTCCTCCCTTGGTGACTTGACTCAAGGGCCAAGTGATATGAGAGAATCCCAACACAAACTTGCAGTAGAAATTAGCAAGACCTAGAAATTTGCGAAGCTCTGTTAGGGTGGTTGGGTCTGGCCAATCCCAAATGACTTGGATCTTGGCTGGATCCAAATTCACCCCCCTTTCATCAATAATGTGTCCTAGATATTGAACATGGGTCATGCCAAAAGTGCACTTCTCCAAATTGGGACACAACTTGTGTTGCCTCAGTGTTTGGAGGACTTCTTGGATGTGGTGGAGGTGCTCTTCCCAAGTCTGGCTGAATATAAGAATGTCATCCAAGTATACCACTAAAAATTAGTTGGTGAATGGATGCAAGATGTCATCCATCAACCTCATGAAGGTTGCGGGAGAATTTTTCAATCTGAATGGCATGACGAGCCATTCGAAAAGGCCCTCCTTGGCTTTGAAGGTAGTATTACACACATCAGAGGGTTCGCTTGGTACCTGGTGATACCCAGACTTCAAGTCGATCTTGCTAAAATATTTTTCCCCTTTGAGTTGGTCCAGAAGGTCATCAATCCATGGGATCGGGTACCTATTCTAGAAAACGATCTTGTTCAGCACCCGATAATCAATACAGAGTCTTCAAGTCCCATCCTTCTTTTGTACCAACACGATCGGGCTCCCACAGGGTGATGAACTTGGAAGGATGTGGCCTTTCTGCAGCAGCTCTTGAATTTTCCTCTTGATTTCATCATTCTCAAGAATAGAGCACCTATAGATCGGTCCATTGGGTAGCGGCGCACCTGGGGTCAGGTCAATGGGGTGCTTTACCTGATAGTGTAGAGGCACCCCTGTGGGTGAGGTGAAGATGTCCTTGTACTCCTACACAACCTTGTCCATTTGTTGTTGTCGTGCATAGGGGCCATGTCTGGAGGTTATGGCCATAGTCTTCTTCTTGCCCTAGGGGTGGATCATCAGGAAAACAAATTTCCTGGTTTGGGAAATGAGCTTACTGCATTGTTTTGTAGTAACCAAAGAGATAGTGGGAGGCGGTGGTATCTCTGGTATCCTGTACAATTTATTTCCCAAAGTAACAATAATAGCGCAAGGCCAAGACTCATACAAACCATGTCACTTCCACAAGTATTTTTGGCCTAATAATACATCAGAAACATCAATAGGAGCAATGTCACACAATACCTCATTCGTGAAGGGCTTGATGCTATAGGGAAGGCAACACTACTGGTTGATGCAGAGATCCCGTCCTTGGTGAAGCCACTCGATGGTGTATGGTTGTGGTTGCACTATGGTTGGAAATCCCAACCGCTTCACGACATCTACTAAAATGAGGTTCTTTTGGCTTTCATTTTCGACAATGAACCGTAGCGGGGAACCCTTTACCCACATCTGGGAGTGGAAGAGACGCTCTGCCTCCTATGGATCTTCTGGTTCCTCCTTCTAGATCTTCGTAGTGGCAATAGTGGCGCTGGGCTCTGCATCAATAATATGCTTCCCCTTTTCATTCACCTTGTCAGGTTTTGATTCAGAGTCGGAGCATGCATTCGATTCAGAAGTCGTCATCTTGGCCACGAGTGACTGCTTGGCCTGACACTCACTTGTGTTATGAGTGGAGCTCTTATGGAACTCACACCACTTTTCTGTGTCCTTCTTTGGCTTCGCGGTGTTGTTCTTTGCTTGTGTCTTTGGCAGGTTGTCTTGGGCGGCCATGCCTTGGATTTGTCCTTTTTTCTACAGTTTGGAGGCACCTTTCCCTTGCTTTTGATTCGCAGATCCAAAGTCTCGCTTCTTCTATTTGAATTTCTACTAAATCTTGGCAGCATACTGGTATGCTGTACCAAGCGAGGAGATGTCGAGGAAATCATTTTCCTCCTGAATGTATCTGTGCAGACAATCGTGATACTTTAGCACCAAATGTTTCTCTGAATCTTTGATACCCAACTTTGTGCACAGGGTATGGAACAAATTCATTAGCTCATGCACATCTTGATACCTTTTTTGCCGCAGCATGGTCCATTGTATGTACTTGTCCTCATAGCTCCCCACGGGATAGTATTGTTCCTTGTTGGCATCTCGTAAATAATTCCAAGTGGGTACGGCTGAGAACAGAGAGCGTTTTGTCTCGTCCATTTTCTCACAGTAGGTTTCCCATTAGTCCTTGACATGGGGGGTAGCTTTGAGGAGTGAAAAAATAATCTTCTCCCGATCGGAAAAATCATGAACCGAGAAATATCCTTCTAATATATTCAACCATCTATCTATGGCATCTGCATCTATTTGACCCTCAAATATGGGAATGTCAAAGTTTACTTGTACCTTAAAGGGAGTCGCGCCTCCAAAGTGGCTGCTGGATGTAGATGCGCCACCGGTGGCAGTCGTTGAAGGATCTGGGCAAAGTTATCCATCATCGCGTTCCTTTGTTTTTCGAGGGCCTCCTCGAGAAATATTTTGATAGGATCTCCTGCTCCCTCATCTTTCTTTTCGTCCCCCACGGGCGTCCATCGGGGTTTTTGAGGCTGATCTTGCAAAGGTTCCACCAAATCGAGCCCTAACTCCTTATACCCTGACCTCGTTGGGGACATGCAAACAAGGATCGAGAAAAAGCAGACCGCTCTGATACCACTGATCCATATTTATGCAGGAACACAAAAAAATATAGAAACAACCATAAACATAGAAATACAACAGAAATAAGGCTTCATTTCATTAATATCAAATCACAAAAATATGCTTACAAACATGATGGAAATAAAATAGCTAGGGTGCTGGTAGCGAATCTCTGAGAAGATATGTGGTGAATATAGACCTTTGAAATATATTACAATGAGGCTCGAGGGCCTATTTATTATGGAGAAACAATGGAGAATTCTAAACATCCAAAAACCTAACCCTAGGAGATGAAGCGCCACAACTATGGGCCCCGTTTGGGTAAATTGGTGTTTCAACTTCCCAGGGACGTAACTTCGGCATACTATCTTCGTTTGGGGCTTCAAAATGGCTTCGGAAGTTTAAGACCCAAAAAACCGCTAAAAATAGTAATTATGAAAAAAAACTAAAAAAGACAATGGTGGGGCCCCAAGTGGACTAGGTGAGTGGCCACCAATATCCACCTGGATCAAGAAATTCAGGACAATTATGGGTGGCATGACTGAAAAAATCACACAAAGCACATGGAGGTGTACCCTTTCGAGGCTAAGGAGGAGCATGGTTTGTCAAGGCAGCCTTGTCTTTTGATGCCCTCTTGCGAGCTTTTCCCTTATTACCCGAAGTGGTCGCAACAGGAGATGGTTCCTGTTCAGGTGGCTGAGGCAGTGTAGTAGCAGGAGAAGTAATAGGGATCGGTTGAACTGGGGTCAAAACAAGATAAGGTTTGGATTGGCCAGGTGGGGTAGCGGTTGGGGGATCAAGGTACTAGACGGGAATCCCCAGGGTCAGGTTGGGAAGAGAGAGGATAGCCATAACAGGTACCATGTTCACTCCAGGAGGGGGAGCTAAGAACGGTATCTGATCGAAGGGGTAATGGCCAGGTGAGATGGCTCAAATATGGTTAAGGCCTGGAGGAACCATTCTAAGAGGGTAAAGAGGCTCATGAGTACCAGCTGTAGGTGAAGGGCTAAGAGGAGGAGGTCCAGAAGGCTGAATTGAAGGGCTAGGAGTAGGCTGTAGAGGGCGAGGAGGCTGCTGACTAGTCGAAGCAGGCCGCTTGAGGGAAGCCCAAGATGATTGCATCATGCAAAAATTCGATAAGCTGGGATCAAAGATAGGAGGAGGGAGACCATGGAAAGTACCAAGCAAAGAGGAGTCCTTGTAGACTCCGGGTGAGACACTGGTCAAAGGATTGACAGTTTTCTT
The DNA here is from genome assembly GCA_034641835.2 of Pinus albicaulis. Classification (NCBI taxonomy): domain Eukaryota; kingdom Viridiplantae; phylum Streptophyta; class Pinopsida; order Pinales; family Pinaceae; genus Pinus; species Pinus albicaulis. Next base: position 1,576,061,408 of record CM076582.1, on the reverse strand, counting down.
ATTGGGCACTGTTAGCTCCCCGTAATTTTCTATATTGATTGAGATACAAATGGACAGGGGTAACATCAAACCAAGCTTTGGAATCCAAGGACCTAGCCTTCTTGGATTCAGAGAGGGATCTCTCTATTAGGTGCAAAGACATGAACTTGTTTGCTGATTAGTGTTGATTTTAGGCTAGTTATGAAATATTGGGTTTGTCGATTGTTTTTGGTTGGGTATGATGCTTACATAGAATGGATAGAAAACAAGGAAAACTTCAAGTCATTGGGAAATGGAGTCTAACAAGGTCATGATAGGTTCATTAATGTATTAGGGAGTATTGTAGGGAAAATCTAGCTTGGTTGGTGGATCTTGAGGTTTGAAGGATCATGAGATGGGCATTAATTTTGAGAAACAAAGTTTGACAAAGAGAAGTAAAGAATTCTCTATCATATACTTTAAAAAGGAGTTCTTAAACACAGATAAGAAAAAGCTATAACTCATGAGGTAGGGAAAACCATTAATCTCAATGAACAATACTTAAACTGATCAATATCCAAGATAAACATTCAAATGAAATACAGAAAAGGTAAGAAACTTATTCAACTTTCATGGATTTCATTATCAAGAACAAAAAACATTAAAGATGCACAAATAACTACAATCACAGAAGGAGAAAAACTTTGAAACATCTAATATTATAGCTATGAAGGTTCTTTGAAACAATTAGCTAAGTAAATTCAGAGAACATGATTGAAACAAACTTCTTTGACAAACCTAGGTAATGGTGCTTTAAAGTGATGACTCCAAGAACATAGTTTTTAGTGGCAAAAAATATGCAGGGTTAGCCATAAATCATGCTTGATACCAACTGATCCAAACCATTCAAGAAATATACAAGCTCAGGAAATCCTTAGAGAGAAAAATACGAATTCTCTAACATATCCTAGCAGAAGAAAACATTAAGGCAGTGAAGAACAAACAGACCTAAGGTGCCACTAGAAAACATCTCTTAGTCTAAATTATTTGTCCTACTACAACATAGCAATATGGAAACATAATGAAAATTATAAAACATGAAAAAAAGAGAAACACATCACCATCAACCAGGCTTATGGATCCTGCAAACAGTCCTCCTCCATCAACAAACAAATCAGGGCATGCATGAGCTCCAAGACATCAAATTATTTTCATAACTCCAAGGGACTATTTATTGCTTCAAAATCAGTCATCAAAATCCAACGAATACATAAGAGCCTCATGCTCTATTTATGGAGAAAATGAGGAGGTAGAAACCCTAAGAGGCTTCCAGAAACCCTAATTTAGCCATAAATGTCATAAATGTGCTTAATGACCATGCAAGGCCCAAGACACATAATAGATAAGATAATAAATGAAAAACATCAAAACATAACTCCCTAATCAAATCAAGAGTGATTTTTCCAAGAAAATATTAAAAAACCAATTTGTCATTAATTAGTGTCTTTTGTTGACTTTTTGGCAAAAGGTTGTCTTTGTCCGTAGCGCCCTTTCATCAAAACATAGGGTCTGTTGTAGCTGAGTTTTGGACCCCTTCCAGGCATCATATTTGGCCCTGTGATGGCTCGTTGGAAAGCCTGATGAGTATACTTTCCAAAAACACTTGATTTGTGCTGAATGGATTCCATTTACCTGCTAAAAAATCAAATCTCCCATGACTACTCTGTGCACAGTGCTTGGCTTGAAAAGGAGGTAGAAAGGTCAATTTTGAGGTGTTTTTTGACCTTTTGAGGGGGAAAAATGATCCAATTGACCTAAAATTTTGTGGTTATATTTTTGGTGATGTGAAAAATCCAAAAAGGCAAACTTTAGAAGCTGAGGATGCACCAATTGTGTCTGTAGCGCCTAGGGTGCTGCGCTCCTAGGGGTCAAAATTTGGAAAAAACAAAAAGTTTCTGGATTTTCATCAAAATTGGTGTGTAGACCCCTTAAGGGGTTTTAGACACCTTCTGAGAAGCATCAGCCAAGATCCCAAGGCTGTCATGCACTTTGGTCCTTTTTATCTCTTCTAGCTCCATGAGGGCTTGCTTTAGTTTGGAATTAGCAAGCATGCTCTTCCTTGGATAGTGTTTGACCATTTTCTTCTATAAGGCAAGCCCCCTCTTCACCTCTTTGAAATGCTTGTGCTCTTCTTTATAATAGTATATAATTCTTTGTTTCCTCTCAAAGTCCTTTTCCGATTCTTGAAGCTGGGCATCTTTCTCTAAGAGGAGCAACTTAGTACTCATCTCTTGGTCCTCATTGTCACTGTCTAGATCAACAAAAAGAGGCCATTGAGAAGTCTTCTTAATCCTTTTGCTCCTTCTAACTTGTATCTTCTACTCAAAATTTTCCATTTTTTCCTTGCCCTTGTCCAATTTTTTGGCATTTTAAGAGGATATGGCCCTTTTCCTTTTAGAGGCAGCAAACACATCTCTTCTCCCTCTGTGATAAGTGTATGTGAGAGGGGAAACAATGAAAGTTTTGGATGTAGTGCTGTCATCACTTTGATCCTTTGATTGGTTGACATTTTCTGCACTTGCCTCACTTTGATTTTCTTTGTCTTCCACAGACCAATTTTTGTCAAGACAATCATGACTCTTTCATTGAATAACTTGGGCACTTTGATGGCTATCCTCCTCATCATGTTTCTCTTCTTCATCATTTGGCTTATCTTCTTCATAATTTTTCTCACTCCTTTCGTCTTTGTTTTTCTCTTCATCATGCTCACTACTTTCATCTTTTCCATCACTGCTTTCTTCATGGCTGCTTCCCTCCTCTTCACTGTTTTCTTCATTTTCATCATCCTCTTTTCCACTGCTTCCTCCTTGTCCATCATTACCTGTCTTAATTTCCTCCTGACTGTTGCCTTCTATTTGTTCTTCACTAGGGCCACTGTTAGCCCCTTCACTTGGAAAATTAGGGGAAGAAACAAGAAGTGAAATTATTTGTGGAGAAGGCACATGGGGAGATGATGGATGAGCGGAGGTAGATGGTTGTGAAGTGGAAGGCAAGTTCTGCTGGATGAAGGCCTAGCTGTCTATAAACACATTATGTGAGATGAAGGTTTCCCAAGATATTCCTTGCTGCTCTAGCTGATATAGGACAATAATTTTGATCAGGGAGTGGTGAAAGAGGCTTGACATTTTGTGGTCATAGCTTTTCTTCTTGAAAACTGAGGCCATTTCATCAATGCTTCAGAAAAGGTAGTAAGGCAGGTTCATCATTTGGACCTTGGTGAAATGCATCAACAACCTTATATGATATGAGTAGATCCGGGAGTATCTCCCATCACATGTGAAAAAACTGATAATCTGCCTCATCAATGCAGCATACCTCTCTAGCAAATGGAGAAAAGAGAAAACAACCTTACAATTTTTTTGATAGCTGGGTTTCAAATAGGGCCCATAATAACTCAACTCCAACTTCTTTTGTTTGACCCATACCTCACCAATGTCTGGAATACCTGTTGCTTTGGAAATGATTTCATATGAGAGCTCAAATTGCACCCCTGCTAGATTAACTTGATGATTTTGTAAGCTATAGATAGACAATCTAGTCAAGTCTGAATGGCTGCTGACTTGCTTGACCTTTTCACAAAATTTGTAGCACCCTACATCCTGAAGGCATGAAAGGATTATAGGAGATGAAGTTATTGGAGTGGTGTCTAGGGGCTCAAATCCTTTTGCTTTTCCTCCATGATGTTTTGGCTTGGTACGAGTATGGCTCTCATCACTACTGATGTAACTGTCTCCCTCTGACATGATGACTGGTCCAAAAAAAAAACAGTGGGACCTTTGGACTTTCTTTGAGGGTTTTTGGGCAAAATAGGTGGTCTAGGTCAACTCTTTGCAAGATGAAGGAAAAGGTGAAATTTTTTTTTTTAAGGCTTGCACTTGGTGTTGGAGGTTAGCCCACAGTTACCCAGATCTCTTTTTGCACTAAAAACCAATTTCACTTGCAAACCCTAACTTAAAGACTAAAAATTGATTTTTATATAGTCTAGGGTTTGGTCTAGCTTTGACTATGGATGACCTCCTTGTTTTTAGAAAAGGAATGCTTGGGAGGATAAAAAGGCTCCACCAACCTTATGCTCGGTTTTGCAGAAGACTTGGAGATGAAGTTTCAATTTTTTGGAACTCTTTGGATAAATTCTGCAAAGTCTACAAGGTGCGTAGCACCTGTGCGCAGCGCCGAGCTGGTTGGGTCGTCGGAGCACAACGCCGGGCAAACTGGGTGGCCTTCTCGGTGCCTTCTAGTCTTTGCTGAGTCTGTGCGTAGTGCTAGACCAGGTGTGTAGCACCGGGCTCTCAGCGCATAATGCAGTGTAAATTTACACTGCCCGCCTCCTTCATGTGCATAGTGCCGAAGGTGAGGTGCATAGCGCCAGCCTTGGTGCGTAGCACCAAGAAATTTTCCCAATTTTGCTTGAAAACCCTGCAACTTTCCTCCAATGACTTCTTCTATCTTGGAAAGTGGAAAATGATGCAGGGGAAAGTTAAAAGAGGCCCTTTATAGTTTTTTTGAAAAAAATAAAAATAAAAGACAAACCCACTTTTTCAAAGTTAAATTTTCCCCATATTTTCGGTATGCCTTTTAACTGATATTCCGCTGTAAAAAACGCTTTGGACATATTTTTGCAAAATTTTCACTTATTCCTCTATCATATTTTTGGAGAACAATCCTTTGACAAGGGGGATTTTGTTGGGGGTCAAATAGCTGAGATGGAAATCAGGGATAGATTTGCTTTCTTGGGCCATTTTTATATTTTTGCAGATGCCTATATTTCATTTGCTTTTGATCCCTTCTATAAGTCTTTGACCGTACTTGAAAAACATTATCTTCTCAAACTGATACTCTTTGCATGCCCTCTACTTTTAAGAAGGAGGTTTTGTCATCTTCAATAGCCTTTCAAAACCTATTTATCATTTGTAACAAAATCTTTAATGTGTACTTGATGGGGTTGAGATGACTTCTGTCTTTGTAGCCTTTGTGATGGTTTCTTGCTTGTCACCACTGTTTTGTTAACCAACCATAAAAATCACCCTGATTCTCTTTTACAGACATGCTTTCTTCCTTTGTCTTGTTTGTGTCTGCCTCCCGGTGATGATAAAATCTTATTACCTTACCTCTTCTTATTGTTGATGGAAACCTTGGTTATTCGTTGTAAAAATGTGAACAAGGGTAGCTGTCCCTTCTAGTATTTGTGCTATTTAAGCCAAGGAGGATTTTATTGACTGACTGTTGATTAATTTTGGATCAAATTTCTTGATTTTATTTCTCTTTAAACAAAATATCTTCATGCAAGAAGGCACATTTTGCTGGGTACCAAATCCATCCTATGACTGAGTGAGACCTTAGGTGACCTAATGGGGGCTTTCTTGGACTTGGATTTTGGACTGAGACTTAGACCTAGGGATCACCAAGTGTGAGATAGGGTCTATGATAGGCTCAATGTATTTGAAGATCCAAACATCAATCATACTTGACTATCCAAGAGGGGTATATAGAGACAATTTAAGACCATCAGTGTTTGGGAGTATCATGTGAGACACAACAAAGCTATTTGATTGGTAGGTTTAGGTGGTAGTGGGGATTTTTAGGCAAAACAAAAAAAGAGGATTTGGGCCAAGGTGACAATTTAGGGTTAAAATAAATGGCTCAAGCCCATGATGGGTCTTCCGAGAGTAGTGGGCCAGTCATGACCAAAGAGGATGATAAAATGGTGAAAATTTTATCTGAAGGATAATGAAGGCAATGAGATTTCTAGAACTCACAATGTTCTATAAATTTTGTTTCTAGAAATCTAGGAATAGTCATTTAGTTATCATCAAGGCAAAAAATTATTGATGACTAATAGTGGCTCCACTTGGGGAGGGCAGATCCTTTTCAGGAGGTGTCAAGAACTTCATATTTCTGGCTTTATGGAGACCAGTGCCTTCCTCCATTGGGCAGACGTGATTTTTCTTCATTTGTTGATATTTGTTTTGAGTCTGTGATATTTGAGATCTGAAAAAACATGATTTATATTAGCATCATCTCTACCTACCCAATATACTTTCCTAACATTTTTTCCTTCTTTGGGTGCACTTGAACTGGCAAACCCTTGATATGTTTTTTTTTATTTTTGAAAAACAAAAATCAAACTGTCTAAATGTATCCTTATCTCTTCCGAGAGTTCATATTAGGCTGATGAACTCTCTTTATTTTCTACCTACTCTACTTATTTGTCAATATTGAGCTGTTTGAAAATTTTTCTACCTACTCTTTATTTCTCTAGGCTACTGACATGAAATTGAAAATATGGCTAAACCAGGATTAAGCAGTCTGATTTACCATAGGTTGTGGCATTGAAACAAGTTGCACACAAGTGTTGTTTTTGTACAAACAAAACCTAGGAAAAATAAGGGAAACATATGTCATTTGTTAAACATCCCTATTTTCCTCTTTGGTTCAGATTTGAGCATGTGGAACCAGCATCTCTCATTACTAACCTACACAATTTAACAAGTCAATATTAGATGCTTTGACAAGTTTTTCTTTCACTAACCTATCAAAAAAAAAATTAAAACATGTTCAGCCATGATTAGGTTAGATGATTGAACAAGCTTTCTCTTTCAAAACAAACAAGTAGTGGCATTGAGATTTGCACACTTTCAACATCATTATTTTTTGAGTATGGGGCTGTACCTTTCTTTCAAACTCTACCCTCTTTTTCCCTTTTTTATTTTTTAGGGATTTTGTCCTTTCTATTCCTTAAGCAAGTAATTTTTATGTATAATGAGTAGCAGATTTAACATTTAGGAATATTGACAAAAGTAGTGTTTGAGCATCCTCCCATTGACAGGACCTCCACACATTTCAGCTCCATCAAGCTCTTGCAAAAAGAAAGAATTGTTACCTCTAACTGAATGAATGATATAAGGGCCTTTCCACAAATTTTCAAACTTGCCATGTTTTCCCTTGTCTTCCCTTACTGAATCCCATTGCAGAACCATGTCTCCAATTTGGAAATCATTTGTCTTGGTTCTCTTATAAAAAATATTCTTGATATTGTCTTGAATTTCTTGTGTTCTTTTGTAAATTTCCTCCCTTGACTGCTACAAATGAATGGTCTGTTTCAGCCTTCTTTGCATGTCATTTTATTTTGATTGTATCTCTTGGAGGAGCTTCATGACAGGAACCCCCAAACATGTGGGGAAAACTGCATTCATGCCATATACTAGTTGATAGGGAGACATACCAATTGATTTCTTCGCGGTTAGTCTATCAGCCCATAGTGCATGCACTTTTTTTCCATGCCATGCCTTCTGATTTTGTTCTAGGAGCTTCTTGATGATGTTTACCAAGCTCTTGTTAGAGGACTCAGCTAGTCCATTACCTTGTGGGTAATAAGCAGTGAAGTGGCCTAGGGTGATGTGATATTTATAAAAAAATTCCACAATTTTCTTAGATGCAAAAGTAGCATCATTATCGAAGATGATCTCTCTAGGACAACCAAACCTAGACAAGATGTTGGTTTCAATGAATTTGATAATGACTGAATCGATGGAATTTATAGAAGGGATGGCTTCTATCCAATTGGTGAAGTAATCAGTGGCAGTGAGGATCCACTTATGTTGGGCAGATGAGGTAGGATGGATCTCCCCTATGAATTCCAACCCCCACTGTTGGAAAGGAGCTTCAACACTGATAGGATGCAAGGGCAAAGGTAGAAGTTTTATTTTTCCATCGAAGATTTGGAACTTATGGAAAGTCATGACTAGTTTGTGAGTATCGGGAAAAAGTGTAGGCCAATAGTAGCCAACTCTAAGGATCTTGTTATCTGTAGTCTTCCAATAGAGGTGACCTACACATTCTCCCTCATGTAATTCATGCATGATTTTTTCTGCATCATATTCGAGCAAAAATTTAAGTAGAAAACCAACAGAAATCTTCTAGTACAACACTCCATCTAAAATGCAGAAATTTAAAGCTTTTTGTTTTAAGAATCTAGCTTTAGTCTTTGACAGAGAAGGAGGAGCATTGAGATAAAGAAGCACATAAATGATATCAACATACGAAGATGAATTTAAAAACATTTCTTTAATGTATGGAGTTGTAAATTCTTTTGTCTCCTCTAACACATCAACCATATTTATGTCTAAAGCCTGGAAATTTTATTTAGCCATAAGTTTTGCAAGTCCTTGTCCTTTAATCAATTTAGTGGGTTTGATTTGTAAATCATATTCTAAGATAGTAGCAATCCACTTTACCCTTGTATCATCAGGGTCTTGATTAAGTATGTCTTTGACAACTATGTGTGGGACAAAAGCTATGACATGTGAATGCAAAATATAAACTCTAAAGTCTTTCAAAGATTTGATTAAGGCAAAGGCTTGTTTTTCTATGATGTTATAATTTAGAGGAGCATCCCTCAAGGCCTTTCTGAAGAAATCTATGGGCTGTTCTTGCCCCATTATGTTCTTTTGAAATAACACTATTACCACAGTATGTTCAGATGAAAATGAGAAGATGTAGAAATCCTTGGTGAAGTTGGGGCTGATTAAGACTGGTGTTTGTGTGAGTGCTTGTTTTACTAGCTCAGAAGATTGTTTTGCTTCCATATTCCACTTTAATCCTACTTTTTTTTTCAACATGTTTGTGTTATTCCTTAGGATTTCAGCAAGGTTGGGGATGAATCTTCTTAGAAAGTTAATCTTTCCAATTAAAGATTGCAGCTCTTTAATGTTTCTAGGATGGATAATTTGTAAGATGCCTTCTATCCTTTTGGGATCTATTTTGATTCCTTCTTCAGAGATGATGTGGTCTAAGATTTTTCCTTCCTAAAGGCCAAACATAGTTTTCTTAGGATTCAGAGAGAGGCCATACTTTCTACACTTTTCAAAAACTTTTCTCAAGTGGACTAAGTGTTCTTCATTAGTTTTAGAGTATATAGAGATGTCATCAAGATATATGACTATGAAGTAACATATGTCTTCCAAAAAAGCTATGTCCATTGCCCTTTGGAAAGTGGCCCCTCCATTCATTAAACCGAATGGAATTTTAACATACATGAATGTACCCCAAGGGGTAGTGAAAGAAGTTTTGAGTTGGTCACTTGGAATGACTAGAACTTGGTTATAACCTGAGAAGCCATCTAGTAATGAGATTCTTTGTGAGCCAACTACTTTTTGGAGTATGTGATCCATTTTAGGCAAGGGGTAATTTTCCTTTAAGGAGGCCTTGTTCAAATTTCCGAAGTCAAATTGTTAGTGTCCCATGATTTTGCTGATTGGCAAGCCAAATGATAGTGTAACATCAAACCAGTCTTTGGAGCCCAAGGAGCTAACCTTCTTGGACTCAGAGAGGGCTCTCTCTATTTATGTAAGGGATATCTATACGTTTGCTTATTGTGTTCTTGATTTTAGGCTAGTTATGAAGTTGGTTTTTGGTTTTGGTTTTTAGGTTCTGAGGGATGAACTGATCAAAGACTAAGATAGTTAAAAAGATGTCAGATCAACTAGGCTATGGTGTCGAAAAGGTTAAGAAAGATTTCAGATGGTGATACAAGGTTGTTGAAGGGCTGATTTGATTCAAGGTAAATGGATCTTTGGGTAAAATGGAGTGAGATGGACACTAAATTTGTGAAAAACAAAGGATTTCAAACATAAATAGTTTAATAGCTGACATAAACATGGTAGGGCTAACCATTAATCATGAGAAATGTAACTGTAAACTGATCAATGTATAGAAATAAACATTCAAGCCATGCATAGAGATATATGACTCTCTAACTTTAGGAAATGGCTATCAGAATTTGGGGAAATACATTTAAGACAAACAAACAACTCAAATCACTATGAAGGAATGCCTAAACATAGTATTTAAAGCTATTGGGCACTTTGAAGACAAGAATGCGTAGTTTTAGGAAAAGGGCAAGATCAGTACAAGATCTCCTTGGTTCAACAAATGACAATATAATCAATCAAAGAAAGTTTTCATAGGTGGAGTATGGCTAGCCATGAGTAAGCAAGGTATACCGTAAATCATACATAGAATGCATAAAACCATAAATGAAACAAGCAAACAATATTCTTCAGTTATCAAAGAGCAATCAAGGATTCTTTAGTATGACTAAGAATGAAGAAAACATAGAAGCTATAAAGAAACAGGAAATTTGAGGTGCCTCCAAGGGCATGTCTCAAATATATTCTCTACTGTCTTATAGCAAGCAAGAACATGGAATTATAAATGAAAAATAAGAAACAAAACAGAGAGAGAGACACTATACCATTCTGCCAAGTCATGGAATCTAACAACAATACTCTTTCATCATCCAAAGGCACTCAAGAAACTCTCCAAATGCATGAGACAAGTATTTCTTCCAATCTTGTATAACCATATATTGCTTCTATTCATCAAGTTCAGCCTCATTTACAATGAAAGCCTTTGGAATATATAGGCCAAAATATCTGATTTTGTCCTTGAGGCTTTGCAAATCCCAAGGCACAAAATATATAATAAAATATCTCAAAAATGCTAAAAAAGGGAAATATATTGACTTTTCATAACTAATCATGTACAAAAATAGCTAAACGCACATGAGGAAAAGTCACTTTTGAAAGGTTCATTTTTTACAAAAATACTCAAGAAATATATCAGCAGAAAGTCCTCTGACTTGCTGGCAACTTTTGGATGCCTTCCCGGTGTCAAAATGAAGCCCGTGATGGCTCGTTGGAAATATATGAGTGTCTATTTAATGAAAATTCTTAGTTTTATCCAAAATTACCATTGGAAGTCCTCCAAAAACTGACCTTTGTGTAAAAACCCAAAAATAGGCCTTGCTGATAAATGGGGCAGAGTGTAGAACAAGCGAGCGTGTTTCGCCATTTTGGGGAAGTAAATGATCTTCAATTGATCTGAAAATCGCTGAGTATATTCCCCTAAAATTATGGCATCCAATGATACCATTTTCATCTTTTGAGGATGCCCCAAACTGAAATGGTGATGCCCATGAGTTTTAGCCAAAAACCCAAAAATGACAAAAAAGCAAAATTTGTCGAATTTCTCCCAATTTTGGCGAGCATAACCCTCAAGGGTTTTCAGAAACATACTGTGAAGCTGAGGCCAAAATTTGGAGCCTTGAGGTGTATTTCCTCAATTTTTGTGCCGGGCGCCTCCTTTGAGCCTCCTTGAGTTTTTCCTGTGTGGCCTTCAATTTCCGCCGGGAAAACTGATTGAGCTTCTTGTAGTGCTCGGTCATCCTCCGTTGAAGGTCCAAGTCTCTATTTTACTTCTCAAACTTATTTTCCAAGTGATCACTAACCCTCTCAATCCATGCTTCTCGATTGTTCTCTATCTCTTGGGTGAACAATGTAGTGAGAGGGGTAGATTGGAGAAGGGCAGCTTCTTCTTCCTTTTGTTTCTCAAGGGCTCTTTTGAGCCCCATGGTTCTTGGCCTCTTTCTCCTGGGTTGATCTTCATATTCACTCTCATCGAACTCACCCATGAGTTCTTCCAATCTCACTTGTGCTTTGGAGGCCTCTTTTTTGTATTTTATGGCCCGTGTCTCATATACTGCCATATGGACACTCATCTGTTTGTTTTGAATTTGCAAAAAGTGATTGAAGTTTCTAGCTCTCTCAAGATCAGTCCTCAAAGAATCAATTTGTTTTCTCTATTGATTAAGATAGTTTCAAGGATTCGGGCTTCATTGTCGCTATCATCACTTTGAATTTGAATTATGTCGAAGTCCCTCTCCTTTTCATGGCTGCTTTCTTCTTTCTCCTTTCCTTTGCTTTGGGTGGCTTTTTTAGTCTTCCTCCTCTTGGGAAATTCGACAATGGGCTTCTTGGGAAATTTCACCTCGCTTCAGAGGGCCCTAGTAACATTTGGAGTTACAACTTTAGGCACCCTTTTCCTTGATGTCCAGGGCTTGGCCACTTTTGGAGAAGAGAGCATGGCCCCCTTACCTAGGAGAGGCAGCTAGCACATGTTCTATTGCCTCTTTGCCTTTGTTACTTTCCTCATCATTCTTGCCACTGTCTTGAGTTTCTTCATGGATTCCTTGAATGTCCTCTTGAATTTCTTTTTGAGGGCTGTTTTCCTCACTGTGTTGCACCTATTCATCATGCTCTTGTTTATATTGCTGCTGTTCATCATCATGTGGCTGCCTTTTATCACTATGTTACACCTGTTCATCATGCTCTTGTTTATCTTGCTGTTGTTCATCATCATGTGGCTGCCTATCCTCACTGTGTTCCTCTTCCCCTTGCTGCCCTATTTCATCATGATGCTGCTCATCATCATCTTCATCCTCTTGCTCATACTCTTCTTCCTCAACATGCTCTTTTTCTTGTTCAATGGGAAATTTGAACTTCTTGGGAATGGGCTTGCTTGAAGAAGGCGAAGGATGGTGAGTGGAAGGTGAAGGAGATGTATGAAATAAAGGGATTGTGGTGAAATCTGGATGTGTAATGAAAATATCCCAAGAGATTTCTTTATTCTCAAGCTGATGAAGAATGATAACCTTGATGAGGGAGTGCTAGGAGAGGCAGGTTGAATACTGAGAAGGAGGTTTTTTCTGAATAGTGGAGGCCATTTTCTCAATACTTCTATGTAGGAAAAAATGGAGATTCAACAATTTGGCTCTTGAGAAATGCATGAGCAATCGGACATGGTAAGCATAGAATTGGGAGAATCTTCCCTCGCAAGTGAAGTATTTCATGATTATCTTCATGAGGGGGGCATAACTAGTCAAAAGACATGAGAAGGGAAAAATGGATGGACATGAATCTCTATGCTTAGGCTTCAGAAAAGGCTTGTATTGTTCTGAGTCTAGGTGGCTTTGTTTAAACCACTTCTCTCCAACATAAGGGATTTTAGTGGCCTTGGAAATGGACCTTGGAGAGAATTTAAAATCCAAGCCTGCCAGCTGAAAGTGCTTCTCTTTAAATCTCAAAGCGCAAATATGTGTCAAAGGGGAATATATTTTCACCTCTTGCACCCTTTGACAAAACTCTAGACACCCAACCTCATGGAAGTTAAACAGGACTGATGGATGATCATTTACCTCTTCAGTGGAAAAAGGCTCAAACCTCCTGTGAAGGCCACTCCTACTGTCTTGTCTGGGAGGAAATTTGTTTTGAATGTTCTTTGCAAAACCAAGCTGTCTCAAATGGCCCTTGAAATTTTTTTCTCAACCACACCTCTGTCCTTCTTATCAGTCACTGTTTTGTCTTCTTTATGCCTATTGGGAAAAATACTGAGAGGGGGGGGGGTGAATCAGTATTTAGTGCAGACTGAAATTTTATTTTCTTTTTCTTTCTCTAAAACCCATATGCTACTTTACTGAACCCAAGTCGCGTATACACACGAATAACCTTAATGAAACATGCGTATTACCAGAGATCTCATTATGCAGATAATACTTTACTTAGATCATTGCATCATTCATTCATTAGATGTTTAGTAAGCAGTAAACATGTGCATTAAGAACAAAATAAATCATCACACATAAGCAACACACATGAACACCAGGATTTAAGGTGGAAACACAATTCGGGAGAAAACCACCGCTGTCGTCGTATCTGTCTTCAATATTTATTATAAATAAAACTTCTTACAACCATGTACTTGCGCAGACTCATACCAGCATGCAGGCACCCACCTGTAGAAGGCTACAACCTTCTCTCATTTACCAGCCTCTCCTGGAAGGGAGCTACAACCCCCTGCTCTCGTTTACCAGACTCTCTTGGAAGGGAGCTACAACCCCCTGCTCTCGTTTACCAGCCTCTCCTGGAAGGGAGCTACTATCCCCTGCTCTCGTTTACCAGCTACCACTGGAAGGGAGCTACAACCCCCTCACTGAAGGTTTCAACCCTCAGCACCACCATGGACCACGTTTCATCAATTTTCATACTGGATCCAGCAGCTTCCATACAACACAACTTGTAGGCCTCTTTTCATCATATTTTCAGACTGGACCCACTCCACACATTTAAGCTCATCATATATGAAACTGAAACTTATAACCCCATCAATTCATTCATTGAATCATCAACCAATCAACCAACAACTTGATCTTCAATTAACATAATCAGCAGCATATTCATTATTCAAACAATCCAGTTCTGTATGAATACATCATTGACAGATAGCAGTAAAACATCAAAACAGATCAGATAGTTCATTCCACTTACTTCAGAAAACCGTAGATTCCATACGCGCTTTTACTTCACTGAACCTGCGTATGTACGTGCTTTTATGCACACCAACCCGCGTATACTTCTGTGCATTCTTCAGAAAACCCTAACTACCCATACGCGCTTTTCCTTAAGCAGACCTGCGTATACACGCGCTTTTAATGAATCGAACCTGCGTATAGATCTATAACTTTTCAGGACTGTGAATCTCTTCAGATCAGATAAAAAACTCAGATTTAATCCTTTTCTTCAGAAAGTATTTCGCCTCATCTCAGATCTAAACATTCCATAAATAGATCTAGAAAATACATATACATTTCAGATCTAGAGATCCCTCTTCATCATTTTCTTCATAGGTGCATTAGTAATTCAGATCAATCAATTCATTCCATGCAGATATACTGCAGAGTGAAGTACTCATTCAATACCCAGACTTGCACACGCTTGCACTTATGAACTTATTCTTCTTATATAGATTTAGCCTTTGTCAATACCATGAGCCAAAACCACACAACTTCCGATGGTATTCCTGGACAGGATCAAATAGATATTCCAGTGCTCAATACTGTGGGCCAATACCATGGTAATGTCCCCTGATTTTATAAATTTAGAGCGCAAATTGGCATACGCGACTTGGCACGTAATTTTCTGCGTGCATACACTACTTCCTCTTAACAAACCCGCATATGATTTGTGACATGTCATATTTATCATTTCTCTGGTACTTACTGGAATTCCTTTCTTCTGTTACTTCTGAGCTGATCTGTAGATACATCATCCTTCCTTATTTAACACAAGATACATCTTCCTTACATATTTAACAAATATGTTGCTTATCATAGGCAACTCATCAAGCAGGTTTCTATCAAGAACAACTTCACCAAGTAGGTTGCCATCATTCATCAAGTAGGTTTCCATCCAAAGACAACTCATCAAGTTAGTTTCCATCAAGAATAACTTCATATAGTAGGTTTCCATATCGAGGACAACACATTGCATCATATTGCCAACAATCTTACTTCATCAAGTAGGTTGCCATCAAGGACAACACATGCCAACAATCTCCCCCTTTGGACTTGATGGCAACCATGATGGTGTTTGATCATCATAACATATAGATACATTGAATATAACCATTATGCAACCACCATGATACTCTCCCCCTATTCAAACACCATGTTACTCTCCCCCTTTGACATCAAGGGAAAAGGGCAGATCAAAACCAAAACAAGGTTTTTCTTCTCTTGTAGAAAGAAGAGCTTTGTAGATCTGATGTTCACTGAAGTTACCATGCTCCCCTTGAGTTCATGCTGAATCTTCAAAACATATTTTTCAATGTAGTACATGACTCTATGGCCTTTCCTATCACCAAGGAATCATACTTACATCAAGGATCCAACCAAGTGGATTTACATATTTGACTCAAGTACCCAACCAAGTGGGTTTACACATTTTGACTCAACTACCCAACCAAGTGGGTTTACAAATTTGAACAAGTCCTTACATGACTGAAAATTACAATTTTACATCATAGGTCTCAGCATGACCTTTTCATCACATTGTAGAAATGACTTATACAATCAAGATCAAAGAATATCAAGCATCAGATCAAACCACAACAAATACTTAGAATGCCAACAATGCATCCTTTTCATATGACCAAAACTCCCCCTTAGCTTGTGCATCCTGAACACTTTCAACAGCAAATCATCAAGGCATATTCATCAATAATATCAGAGAATGAAACAGAAATATAAAAGCTAAAACATCACCAGAGATACCCAACAGCACCATAGCTATGCTGAAGAATGCTGACCCAGAGAAAAATTGTCAGCAACCACCCATACGCGGTTTTATCTGTATAAACTCGCGTAAATACGCGACTATCTTTCATGAAATCCACGTATCCAATTTAATCTTCTTGAAATTAAGCAGATCTGATCTTCTGCATGGCAGAGACTTTTCCCAGCTTCTGTCTGAGATATTCGAATGCTTCGCTGGAAGATAGGACAATGTAGCTAAGTTTTCAAGTGTCAACCAATAGTTGTAGCATAAGCACATTAGTAACCAAGCCTTCAGACTCTTTGCAGCATCAACATATTCTTCCCAAGAGGAATTATCATACCAGAACAACTTCTTCAATAGAAAATATGTGTTAAGCAATCATCCATGTGATCTGATATCACCAAGATCTTCATGATTTATTTATTTCATAATCATGATGTAACATATGTAGGAATTATGTCAATAGTCATCAACAACAAACTCTACATGATCTATCCTTATCTATGCATCATAAAACTTTCATCTCATCCATGTGTGAAAACAAAAGATATTCTTCAGCAAAAAGCAATCAGGGCTCATCCATAATCTCATCATAAGAAACCATGTATGATGTCATCATCATTTGAGCATGAGTATTACAAGAACTAAGGAATAAGCAGATACAATGCCAACAATTCACTCATTAGTAGTTACACTGATGCTCCCCCTGAACCTGTGTTCCTAATCTTTAGCTATCTTACTGTTTTTCTTATCAGAAAAGCATACGCGACTGTCTCCAGCAGAAATTGCGTATATACGCGGCTTTAGTTCACTAAACCCGTGTATGGAAAGTGAAACACTAAAAATTTCCACAACTTCATCTCCCCCTGAATTTGTACCACCTGTACCTGTCTTCTTCACATCAGATGCACTGTCAGAAATAAACATAACCAGAATTACCAAACCAACCATGGGAATCATCATACATTTCTCCCCCTATGATGATACATTACTAATCCCTATAATGTATCTCACATCACTCTACAGCCATTATGAGAAGTAGTCTTTAGAAGCGGATGACTGCAGTAGGATTATTATCCCCTACGGTTTTGACTGGTCCTCCTTCCTTTTCTAGCTTTGCTTGAAATTTCTTATTGTGTGCTGGAAATTATCCAATTTATCAGATCCATTCATCCTACATTATTTTTCTACATGTCCATACTTGTTACAGGCATAACATATTACATGACCAGAAAATTAAGCATAAGGATCATAATGTGTTTTTCTATTCTTTATTCTATTGCAATCAGCTGCTTTATGACCACACTTGCTACATGAAAAATAATATCCCTTGAAGAAACCATAGTACCTTTCTGTGTAGAATCTGTTTTTATGTGACTGAAACATTCTGCTTCTGCAATTAGCTACAATATGCCCATAATTATGACATTTAAAGCATTCAACATTATTGATCATAGGAGGGAATGATTTCTTTTGAGAGTTCATGATTGTCGGTTGATATTTTGTTTCTTTCAACACTTCAGATTTTGTATTGATATCCTTTGAATCTTTAGAACTTCCTTGTGAACTAGATTCTCCTTTAACAGTTTCATGAAAACCAAGACCAAATTTAATAGAAGGAGACCTTTGACTACTAAGAATATTTTCCAGAATCTTAGTACTATCATGAAACCTCAAGAGTTTATCTTTTTCTTCTAATTTACCTTTTAAAATGTTTACCTCAACCTCCAATATTTGGCATTGCTTCTTCATACTTTCTTCAATCCTTCTTCCTTCTTCTACTTGATCATTCAATTTTAGAATCTCTTCTTTCAACCCTTTTTCTTGTTCTTCAAATTTTTGTAGAAGTTCTTCATTCTTCTTATTTGATTTTTCCGAATCTTCTTTGAGAGAGATGATTTCTGCTTCAAGTACTTCATTCTTCTTATTTGATTTTTCCAGATTTTTTTTGAGAAAGAGGATTTCTGCTTCAAGTCTTATATTTTGATAGGTTTCTTTAACTTGCAGTCTTTGATGTATTTCTATCTGTTCCTTCATTGTTTCTATCTGTCCTTTCATTCCAGAGATCATTTCTTTGTAGATAGATTCTCTTTCATTAGATGATATGTGTTGATCTTCAACTTTAATCTTGAGAGCTTCTTCTAGATTCATAACATTACTTTTACTATCTTCACCATTGCATGCACAAGAACGTGAATCATAAGAACAACAATCAATACCTGTTTCCTCTTCTTCATTTTCTGCTGCATATGTTTTCTGAGATATCTCCTTTTGAGTAGCCTTCTTCTTTTGCTTCCTCCCCATTGCGATGGATCTCCTTCAAGTGATCAAGCTTCTACAAAAGGACCTGCTCTGATACCAATTGTTGGGAAAAATACTGAGAGGGGGGGGTGAATCAGTATTTAGTGCAGACTGAAAAACTTTTTACTTTTTCTTTCTCTAAAACCCATATGCTACTTTACTAAACCCAAGTCGCATATACACGTGGATATCCTTAATGAAACATGCATATTACCAGAGATCTCATTATGTAGATAATACTTTACTTAGATCATTGCATCATTCATTCATTAGATGTTTAGTAAGCAGTAAACATGTGCAGTGAGAACAAAATAAATCATCACACATAAGCAACACACATGAAAACCAGGATTTAATGTGGAAACCCAATTCGGGAGAAAACCACCGCTGCCGTCGTATCTGTCTTCAATATTTATTATAAAGAAAAATTCTTACAACCATGTACTGGCGCAGACTCATAGCAGCACACAGGCACCCACCTGCAGAAGGCTACAACCTTCTCTCGTTTACCAACCTCTCCTGGAAGGGAGCTACAACCCCCTGCTCTCGTTTACCAGCCTCTCCTGGAAGGGAGCTACAACCCCCTGCTCTCGTTTACCAGCCTCTCCTAGAAGGGAGCTACTACCCCCTGCTCTCATTTACCAGCCTCTCCTGGAAGGGAGCTACTACCCCCTGCTATCGTTTACCAGCTACCACTGGAAGGGAGCTACAACCCCCTCACTTAAGGCTTCGACCCTCAGCACCACCTTGGACCACATTTCATCAATTTTCATATAGATCCAACAGCTTCCATACAACACAATTTGTAGGCCTCTTTTCATTAGATTTTCAGACTAGACCCACTCCACACATTTAAGCTCATCATATATCAAACTGAAACTTATAACCCCATCAATTCATTCATTGAATCATCAACCAATTAACCAACAACTTGATCTTCAATTAACATAATCGGCAGCATATTCATTATTCAAACAATCCAGTTCTGTATGAATACATCATTGACAGATAGCAGTAAAACAGCAAAACAGATCAGATAGTTCATTCCACTTACTTCAGAAAACCCTAGATTCCATACGCACTTTTACTTCACTGAACCTGCTTATGTACGCGCTTTTATGCACACAAACCTGCGTATACTTCTGTGCATTCTTCAGAAAACCCTAACTGCCCATATGCGCTTTTCCTTAAGCAAACCCGCGTATACACGCGCTTTTAATGAATCGAACCTGCGTATAGATCTGTAACTTTTCAGGACTGTGAATCTCTTCAGATCAGATAAACAACTCAGATTTCATCCTTTTCTTCAGAAAGTATTTCACCTCATCTCAGATCTAAACATTCCATAAACAGATCTAGAAAATACATATATATTTCAGATCTAGAGATCCCTCTTCATCATTTTCTTCATAGGTGCATTAGTAATTCAGATCAATCAATTCATTCCATGCAGATATACTTTAGAGTGAAGTATTCATTCAATACCCAGACTTGCACACACTTGCACTTATGAACTTCTTCTCCTTATATAGA